>LBNU01023248.1:1276-28394 GCA_014162995.1 Artemisia annua
GGGTATTGGTTGGTTAGAGACAACATCATTTATTGATGATGATTTTTGACAAGTATCAAGCTTTCTTCTCCATACGGGCTTGACGGAGATTTTAGCAACTCTTGAAACCTTGGGTTTTTGGTTGTTGGCAGATGACATGTTTGGATGAATGAGCAATGATTTGTGATGATGAGAGGTATTTATAGTGTGATGATTTTGTGTTTATGGAAGGATAATATGTGTTAGATTTGATGGACAAAATGTGTTTGTGAATTCAGGGAAATGAGGAATCAAAATAGGGTGAGATGGGCTAAAAAGCAGAAAGCAAACAGGAAACCTCGTCCTACAGATGGCCGGCCTCCTTAATTTATGGCTGGTCCCCTTAATTTTAAGGGGGCCGCCCTGGTCTGAGGATCCAGGTTTCCAGAAACGGGTTTTTGGTAAAGTTTTTCCAGAAAGGTGTTTGTTTTGGGGTTTGGATTTGGGCAAGACCAACTCTTTATGCAACTAGGCAAGCATTTTCATAGTGGAATTTACATGAAAAGTATACATGCAAGCAAATAAACATATAATCATAATTAAGCATGCATATTAAGCTAATAAGTAATTAAGCAATTAATATCACCTAAAGCAACTAACTTAAGTAAAGGCACCTATTAGTGGCAAACTAGTGATGGAGCAAATGTGACAATGAAATTCTTGATTATGTTCTAGTGTGTGCCTATATGAAACACATGTGGAGTAAAGATCGTTTCGACTCTTATGAAAAACAAATAATCCTAAGAAACAATCTTTAGTCTCCTTGCATTAGCTTTGNTTTTTTTTGAAAGTATAATTATGCAAACAAAATATCTCAATTCCTTATTTTGTGCAAAATAGAATCCTAGACTCAGATTTGAGAAGAAAGAAGAAAACATTGGACATTTTTATCATCAGATGGCCGGCCCCCTTAAAGTGAGGCCGGTCCCCTTAAATTTAAGGGGGCCGCCCTTATAACTTTAAGGGGTCCGCCCATCTGACAACAAAAAAATGTCCAGAATTTTGAAAATTTCAGAAAGTTTTGATCCTTCAAGAAAATTCAATCAATTTGTTCCATCATTCCTAATCCTAAACGCAAGTGGTTAAATAATTCACGCTTAACGGGCTTAGTGAATATGTCGGCAATGTTATCTTCCGAAGCTACCTTTTCTATTGTAATGTTTCCTTTTTGTACATTATACCTAAGGAAGTGATGACGTATTTCTATATGTTTAGTCCTAGAGTGTTGAACGGGATTCTTACTTAAATCTATAGCTCCTTTGTTATAGCACATAATAGGGATATTTTCTAACTTAATGCCATAGTCTACGAGAGCTTGTTTCATCCATAGTGCTTGTTGACATGCCTTTCCGGCGCTTACGTATTCGGCTTCGGTGGTAGAAATAGCAAGAGCGGTTTGCTTCTTTGAAAACCAAGATGTTAAACAACATCCCATAAATATGCAAATTCCGCTAGTGCTCTTTCTATCTACGTAGTCTCCCGCATGATCCGAATCCACATAGACAATGGTTTCTATGCCGGATCCTTTAGGATACCTAATCCTAAGTGTATAGTGCCTTTAATGTATCGGAAGATATGCTTAACCGCTTCTAGGTGAGAGGTTTTTGGATCCTCTTGAAAGCGAGCACAAAGGCAAACACTAAACATGATATCGGGTCTACTTGCCGTTAAGTATAGTAAACTACCTATCATTCCTCTATACTTAACATTATCTACGGACTCACCTTCTTCATCTCTTGTGAGTTTGACTTTTGTAGACATGGGTGTCTTAAGTGGTTTAGAGTCTTCTAGGCCAAATTTCTTAAGCATTTCCTTAATGTACTTAGATTGGTTAAAAAATATTCCGTCTTCTAATTGTTTTATTTGTAATCCTAGGAAGAATTTTAGTTCACCCATCATACTCATCTCAAACTCATCATGCATGATTTTGGCAAACTCATCATGCATGATTTTGGCAAATTCATCACACATTTCTTGACAAGTTGAGCCAAATATAATGTCATCGACATAAATTTGAACAATGATAATATTTGGGTCACTTATTTTAGTGAAGAGAGTGTTGTCTACTATTCCCATGGAATAATTATGTTTAACCAAGAATGCTTTTAGTCTATCATACCAAGCCTTTGGAGCTTGCTTAAGACCATATAAAGCTTTCTTTAGTTTATAAACATAATCAGGTTTTGCGAAGTCAATGAATCCTGGAGGTTGTGCCACATATACCTCCTCATTGATAAAACTGATAAGGAATGCACTCTTCACATCCATTTGGTATAGCCTAAAATCTAGGGCGCAGGCATAAGCTAAAAGGATTCTAATGGATTCTAATCTAGCTACGGGGGCATAGGTTTCGCCATAATCAATTCCTTCTTGTTGATTATAACCTTGGGCGACTAACCTAGCTTTATTCCTAGTTACTATTCCATTCTCATCTAATTTATTCCTAAATACCCACTTAGTTCCTATTATGGTCACATTCCTAGGATTTGGAACTAGTTCCCAAACATCATTTGTTTTGAATTGATTTAATTCTTCTTGCATAGCCATAATCCAACTTTCATCCTTTAGGGCTTCATTTATATTCTTAGGTTCTATTGTTGACACAAAACAAAAGAAGTTATTTTTGTCTTGCGCTTGTGATCTAAGTGTTCTTTGATTTAGGTGGCCTATGATGTTGTCTAATGGGTGTGACTTAGATTCCTTAATATTTACAACCTCGTTTTCTTCTAAAGTTTCTACTTCAATATCATTGCCTAAGGGTTTTGTTTTACTAACCTCAATAGCTTCTTCCTCTATAACATCATCATCTTCTAAGGGTAATGTCTTAGGTGGTGGAGGAGTTTCATCAAAAGTTACATTTAGAGATTCTTCTACTTTCATGGTATGTTTATTTAGGACTATGTATGCTTTACTATTTTGCGAATATCCTAGAAAAATTCCTTCATATGACTTAGGGTCGAACTTAGTGAGATAATCCTTTGTATTAAGAATAAAGCATTTACTTCCGAATACCCTAAAGTAGCCTATATTTGGTTTTCTACCTCTTAATAACTCATAAGGAGTTTTTCCTAGAATTCTTCTAATAGACACCCTATTAAGTATATATGTTGAAGTATCTACGGCATGACACCAAAATTTTTGTGGGATAGATTGCTCATTTAACATGGTTCTACTCATTTTTTGTAAAGACCTATTTTTCCTTTCTACTACCCCATTTGATTGAGGAGTACGTGGAGCGGAAAAGTTGTGAGATATTCCATTCAAATCACAATCCGAATTGTACTTCGTTATCAAATTCCCTACCATGATCCGTCCTAATTGAGACTATAGGGCATCCTAGTTTATTTTGTATCATTTTACTAAATGTCTCAAATTTTTCAAAGGCTTCAGTTTTATCGCTTAAGAACCTAGTCCACGTGTATCATGAATAGTTATCTACTATAACTAAGGTGTAGCGGTTGCCACCGTAGCTCCGCACCGCGGATGGACCGAAGAGGTCCATGTGAACTAGTTCTAAGCATCTAGTAGTGGATACTATATTTTTAGCTTTATGACTTTCATGTGCTTGTTTTCCTATTTTACAAGCATCGCAAAAGTGTTGATTATATTTTAGACTAGGCAAGTTTCTATCTAGTTCCTTAGACACCAAAGATTGTATTTGTTGCATATTTGCATGACCTAGTCTCCTATGCCACAAGGTGGAGTTTTCGTCTAAAGTTGCTAGGCATATCCTATCTTCTAATTTATTTCCTACTTTCATAACATATACGCCGCCTTTTCTAATTCCTCTACCTATGACTTTATCATCCTTAATAATTACACTTTTCTTATTGGTAAAGGTAACCCTACACTTATTGTCACATATTTGACCTATACTAAGCAAGTTATATGTTCAGTTATCTATACTCATGTTGTTTTCGGCATCATTACCTTCACATGAAACATTTGAACTAGTAGCACTTGTACTTACTTCAACTAAATTTTTATCTACTATACTTTCTTTTGCTACTAACTCATGTGCAAGTTTTTCTTTGGCTTGACATTCTTCTTGGTGATATTTTGAAAGACTTTTCCACATGTCGTTTGCCGTTTGACAAAAAAATATTCTTTTATACTCAACACTTGGTAAAGCTTTTGTATATAATGAATTTTTCCAAGTTATTTTGTTTTTCAAAAATAGTATTTATTGATTGAATATCACCAATTGAAATGACATGCCAAAGATAATAGTCTATTGATTTCACATAACTTTCGAATCGATTTTTCCATTCAAGAAAACTTTCATTTTCAAGAAATGGTGGTTTGAAAACAATTTTCCCTGTTGGACCGATATACTGTGACCAAACTAACTATGTAGCTTGTAAGGGTTTAGTAATCTTGGATAAATCCTAAACTACTAACAATGAAACACTGAATAACTCTGTTAAGTATGCGGAATTTACTTTAACAAAGCTAAGAAGAATTATCAAAGAACTTTGATTATATTAAAACTTTGAACCTGCTCACATACACAGATTCACTAACAATCCCTAAATATCTCTAATATCGTATTCTTATATTCGAATTCTCTAACGCCAACCTAGGGATCCTTTTATAGGCATAAGGAAAACCCTAGTCGGTTTACAATACTTGATCGACAAGTAAACTAACTCTAATCTAAAGAACATTCTAGAATTACATAATGATCCTTAAACGTTTTACATTTTAGTCCTTGATCATAGCAGTACTTTAATAAATAGTACGTTGACTTTCTTCAGCAGCACTTTGACTTTTATGAGAAGCAGTACTTTGATCTTCCAGCATTACTTTGTCTTTATAACCTAACAATCCTCCCCTAACTTGAATTCTACTTGCTTGATTTCAAGTTTCTTTGTCTTCCCCTTAAGCCATATCATCTTTAACATCAAGGAATGATTGTATCTTTCTTTACCCAATCATATATTCACCATCAAAGTACTCTTCATCAGCAATATTTATCAGCAACAATCTTTACAGCTACTCAGCAACATATTGACATAAGGTACATCAAATCTTTTAAGTTTCATACTATTCTCATCATTTCCAGGTGTGTTAACTCCTGTGAGAGGTGAATCATTGAAAAATAATGGATTTTGATGTCTCTTTACCAAAGCCATTAACTCTGGAGTAGCCAATGTTTAGGTTAGTAAGCCATGGTACATTGATAACCATATGATTTTTAGTAAATCATCAGCTATCAACGGATTTGAGTAGTCTTTACCAAGAGCCGTTTGCTTTTGGACTAGCTAGTTCTTTTAGTACAATCACTACCATGGTGAACTAATTACCATATAAATGGATTTTCCACAGCCTTTACCACAAGCCATTATCTTGTGGGCTAGCCAACTCTTCACTATTACAGATATGGTGAGTTGAAAACCATACAATTTTTAGTAAATTGTTAACTAAAAACGGATTTGATAATCACATCAGAGTCGTACCCTCATGATGAGTCAAACTCTTTCTTGTCTATTAAACATGGTGAGTTGAATACCATTTTTTGTGTAGTACAAATATTAACACCATGTGTGACCCAAAAACATTTTGTTGCTGTTTTATTCTGTGCTTCAAAAGTATTATGCACACTTACAAACATTGCTATCTAATAAAGAACTTTACTGGTTTAAAACTTCAAGCAGTACTTTGATAAAGTACTGTTTGTATAACAATACTTTGAATAAAGTACTTTGTTTATTCAAAAGATTTATATAATAAAACCATACCAGTATTTATGCATCATCCTCTGCTGAAATTGTCCACTTGATGAACAATTCAATCACCATTAGAGCTGTATCATTCTCTTGTTCTACCTCCATACCATGTTCTAGCATTCTGATCATAAGATCTCTTGTAAGAGGATATCTCCTTTCTGCTAGCATGTGAATCATGGTTCCATCTTCTAGCTCTAATACATATACTCCAGCTGAATCAAAGTATCTCCAACTTTGAATTTCCCAATCTTCTTGATTCTTCCAAATGTCATCTGTGCTTGTTGCTTCAGTATCCCAAAGAGTTGTAAGATCACCCAGCAAGACTAACCCTATTCCTTTCAGTGGAATATTTTCAAAATAAGCTTGTATTTGCTGGTATAAATGGAGTAAATCTTCTCTGTCTATAAGATACAATATGTCCCACAGCAAATTAAATGCTCTAAAGCTTTTATCTTCTCTGTGGTAAACAAAATAATCTCCATCTTCTTTTGATTCTACAACCTCCAATGCATATATCTTAGATTTTGTCTCAGCAGCTTCTTTTGCCTTGGGATAATCAAAATCAACAACCCTTAGATAATTCCTCAGCTCATCCACTGTATCAGTTCTTAATTCAATTGTGGTCTTGAGCTTCTTTGATGACAGTTCTTGAGTTGTTGTTCCTTTTCTCTTTGAGCTTCTTGTTTTAACTTTATCCATCATCTGTTTTCCTTCCTCAGTATCAAAACCAATAATACCATCAACTTGCCTTATATAAGCTTCTCTGACAACATTATATAGATCTTTCATCTCTTGATACTTTAACCTCTGCAGACCTTTGTATCCACGACTTTTCAAATAACTCATGTAAAAATTTCTTTCTTGAACTTTTGTCATTGGTCTTCTTGGTTGAACAATTGGCTTAATTGAAATTTCATCTTCAGCATCTAATTCTGCTTGTAGCTTTCTGGCAGCTTCTTCACCTTGAGCTTCTTGAAAAGCCCTTATCTGTGCTAAAGTAAACTCCTTCTTCTTCTTCTTTTTGTCTGACTCTACTAGGATTCCTTTCCCTTTATCCTTAGGATCTAGCTCTTGAGTAGGTTGAGAAGAAGGTTGTATATCTTCAGTATGTTCAACTCCAGGAATAACAATACCTCTAGGTCTGGATATACTCATCATAATCTCAGAAATAGTCTCATCATCACTATTGGTAGATTTTCTAACCTCTTCTTCCTGAATTGGATTGGATGGACCCACATCTTCTTCAAAATCCAAAGTCCTTGGTGTGATTAAAAACTGTCTCTCAGTACCTTGAGGAGCAGTATCTTGATGAGCAGTACCTTGAACATTTTCAACACCTGTATCTTCCACATCCAATTCTTCTTTATCATCACCACTTCTGACTTGAACATCAGCATCTTGAACATCCATTTTCTCAGTCTCATCAATCTTTCTCTCAGCAGTATCTTGATGAGGAATGTTTATCCTAACATGCCTGAATTAGTAGACACTGATGATGAGTTGGAAGATGAAGGTATTTTCTCAAATTCCCATGATGATCCTGACTTCACAAATTTGGGTAATGATCTTGAAGTTCCATCAACTCCTACATCAAGAATTCATAAAAATCATCCAGTGGATCAAATCATTGGACCTTCAACTTCAGGAGTGCTCACAAGAACAAAATCTAAAGGTTTTTCACAGCAACATAATGCTTTACTTAGCTTTGTTTATAAACAAAACAGGATGAATCATAAGGATCAACAAACATGCCTGTTTGCCTGCTTTATATCTCAAGAAGAACCCAAAAATATAGCTCAAGCTTTAACTAAAGAAAGTTGGGTTGAAGCTATGCAAGAAGAACTTCTACAATTCAAGCTTCAAGAAGTTTGGGTACTATGTGATTTACCAGATGGCAAGAAGGTAATTGGTACAAGATGGGTTTTCAGAGTTAAAAGGGATGAAAGAGGAAATGTTATCAAGAACAAAGCAAGATTGGTTGCACAAGGATACAAACAAGAAGAAGGAGTAGACTATGATGAAGTGTTTGCTCCTGTAGCAAGAATTGAAGCTATAAGGTTATTTCTTGCTTTTGCATAATATATGAGATTTCCAGTTTATCAAATGGATGTCAAGAGTGCCTTCCTTTATGGCAAAATTACAGAGGAAGTCTATGTTAAACAACCTCCTGGTTTTGAGGATCCTGACCATCCAAACAAAGTCTACAAAGTTGTCAAGGCATTGTATGGCCTTCATCAAGCTCCCATAGCTTGGTATGAAAGACTCTCCACTTTTCTATTGCAACATGGTTACAGGAAAGGTGCAATTGACAAGACTTTGTTCATTAAAAGAGATAAAAAGGATATCATGCTTGTTCAAGTTTATGTGGATGATATTATCTTTGGAGCCACAAAACAGTCTATGGTGAAAGAATTTGAACAGCGTATGCAAAAAGAATTTCAAATGAGTTCAATGGGTGAATTAACTTTCTTTTTGGGGCTTCAAGTTAAACAATCAAGTACTGGAATTTTCATAAGTCAAGATAAGTATGTCACTGACATTCTTAAGAAGTTTAATCTCAGTACTATTAAGCCAGTCACAACACCCATTAAAGCTTCAAACTCATTAGGAAAGGATGAAGATGGAAAACCAGTGGATGTCAAGCTTTACATATCTATGATTGGTTGTCTTATGTACTTAACTGCATCAAGGCCTGATATTATGTTTGCTGTCTGTCTCTGTGCAAGATATCAAGTCTCACCCAAGGTCTCTCATATGAATGCAGTACAGAGAATTTTTGGTTATCTGAAGCATCAACCTAAGTTAGGATTGTGGTATCCTAAGGAATCACCTTTTCACTTGGAAGCTTTTTCAGATAGTGATTATGCAGGGGATAATTATGATAGAAGATTAACCACTAGACGATGCCAATATCTTGGAAGAAGATTAGTTTCATGGCAGTGTAAGAAACAAACAATTGCAGCCACATCATCTACTGAAGCAGAATATGTTGCAGCTGCAAGTTGTTGTGGACAAGTATTGTGGATGCAGAATCAACTCTTGGACTATGGATTCAATTTCAAGAATACTCCTATCAATATTGATAATGAGAGTACTATTTGTATTGTGAAGAATCCAGTTTACCATTCCAAGACAAAGCACATTCAGATTAGGCATCACTTTATTCGAGATTGTTATGAGCATAGACTCATTAATGTTGTTAAGGTGACATCATCTACTGAAGCAGAATATGTTGCAGCTGCAAGTTGTTGTGGACAAGTATTGTGGATGCAGAATCAACTCTTGGACTATGGATTCAATTTCAAGAATACTCCTATCAATATTGATAATGAGAGTACTATTTGTATTGTGAAGAATCCAGTTTACCATTCCAAGACAAAGCACATTCAGATTAGGCATCACTTTATTCGAGATTGTTATGAGCATAGACTCATTAATGTTGTTAAGGTGCACACTGATTAGTGTGTAAATACTCATCATTTTTGTCTCATCTGAACTGCCAAAACATCCAAAAACACCCAAATATGCATCAGAATACTGAAAATATCCCAGGGTTGTGTTTTATATGTTTTAGATGCAAAATGTTTGAAAACAAATGAAAAACGAACAAAGTTTGCACAATTGGCAGTTTCAGTCCCTCAACTTTCAAAACTTGTCAAATCTAGTCCCTGAGCATTTATTTTGAAAGAAAAGTCAACCAAAGTCCTTTAAATATCACAAGTTGTCATAATTAGTCCTTTGGTAAAAAGTTTCAAAAGTTTACAAGTTTATTCCCTGAACTTTGCAAAGTTGTCAAAAATAGCCCTTGGGATTAAAATCTTTTAGAAAATTACAATTATGGTCCTTGTATTATGAAACTTTGGTAAAAATAATCATTGGGTGAAAAGTTGGGTGAAATTACATATTTGGTCCCTCAAGTTTCAAAGTTGGCAGAAATGGTCCCTAGAAATTCAAAAAGTGGAAAAGTCAACATAAGACCTTGTACTATTCATCAATTGGCAAGATTCATCCTTGAAGATACTTTGAAAGTTGGCAAAACCAGTCCCTCAAAAATCTAAAATTACATAATTGGTCCTTGTTATAACTACAAACCAAACGGCCCCTTTATTACTTCATAAACCCAATCCAGTCCAAGTCCAAACACAAACATAAACCCAACACCCCTTTGGCCCTTTTCTTTTGCTGGCCCAAAACCTCCACTGGCCCATTACCCTTTGTTATAACAAAACCCAAAACCTCATTTCCCCTTTTTATAATAAACGGGGTCAAACAGTCAAACAACCCCCACACCCCCTTCCCTCCTTCTTTTCCCCACTTGGCCTCCCCTGTCACATCAACCTCTCCCACCTTCACCATCACATCCCACCGCCCAAACCACTATCCACCTAACAAAACCCTAAACCCAACTTTCAAAAGCTTGTAATCTATTTCAATATTGTAATTTGATCTTTTGGTAATCAAAAAACTCAAGCATTTCAGTTCCAATTCAGTTTTTACATTTCAATTTGAATTTTCTCTTTTGGTTCTAATCATGTTCTCAACTTAGTATTACTGTTCTATAAGCTCACTTAGGTTATAAAAAGTCATAAGAAAACATAAAAAGAAAAAAATTCAGAAACAAAAAAGATCACAGGGTACCTTTGCATTTGACTGTGGAAAGCTTTGGAAGTTGCCTACAATGAAGGGGCAAGATGGACTTTACCAGCTTATTCCTTGAATAAGTTGGAGCTTGTTGAGCTTAAAGAAACTCTAGTAAAGCTAGAGCTGAGGTTTCTGTTTTCAAGTTCCTAATTTTCCAAGTTCTAGTGTAATTTTAGCATAATTGGTAATTTGTAGTATTAATTGTTAATTGTTGTTTCTATTTGTTCATCTCAACTTAATTTATTAATATAAGTGCTTATAAGTCAGTTTAGTGGTCTAAATCTCCAAATCCTTTTGAAAATCAAGTGTTGAGTCTGTGAAAGGTGTGTTTGGAATTGCTGTCATCACTGTGGTCTAGGTTGTTTGTGTTGTTGTTTTTGGTGAACACATGTTATTTTAGGTCTATTAAGAACACTCAAAGCATAAAAACCAGTACTTGTTCATGTGAAAGTCAAAATCATTTGTAATCACTTATCAAATGTTATCTGTTAAAGATTTTTAGTACCAAGATCATCAAATCAGTGCATAAGTAGTTTGTTTAACTTAATTTGATCTCATTTCATCCTAATATAACATAATTAGACAGTAGGATCCAATTAAATCTCACAAAAGTCAATTTTTGTAAAAGCTCAAAAAGTCAAAACTGTCAAAATGCTCAAATAGTCCAGATCTTGCACAAGGTTCAATACAGTTTGGAAATCCAAAGTTTTTGTGAATTTGTGTTATTTTGTTGGTTGTTAACATTTTCCAAAAAGAAAATTCAATTTTGGAATCCATTTGCTTATAAATAAGCAATGTCAAAGTAGCCTATTTAGTCTGTCACCTCCCCTGTGCACAGCTTTTTCCCCAAAGTTCATAAGCTTGCACAGAGCTTATTAGTGGTCCCCATTGCATGATTCTTGGCTTTTTGGAAAGCCAAGCAACCCATCTTGATAGTTCAGGGCTTATTTTACTATTTCAAGCTTATTTGCTAGGGCTGCTTATTGCTTTTTGTTTGTCCCATTTGACTGTGTACACTGAGAGGTCACTGTACACTTGACTTTTTGCAAAATTTCATAAGCTCCCACAGAGCTTATTTGTAGGAGTTAAGCCTTAATTTTTGGTTTATTTGAAAGCTTACCAGGTGGGCTTGTTGGTCCAAGCTTCATTTTGGATCTCTGAGCTTATTTGTGGGCCCCACAGAAGCTTGAATTAGCCTTATAAGGCCTGTTTGGTTCTGTGATTTAGCATAAGTGCTTTTTTGTTGTTTCTAGCTTATCCAGTGTGCTTTTCCTTTATTTCTAGCTTATTTTATGTTCATACAAGTTTTTTGCATCTTCATTTCTACCTTGTGTTCACTGAGTAGCTTTTTAATAGCTTTTTCATAGTTAAAAATCCAAAAATAAGATCTGTTAAGCTATTAGGGGTGCAAAGTGCTTATTTTTAAGTTATAAAAAGTTTGTTTTCATTAAAGTTGTCTATTTCTAGTATATAAACATCTGTCAAAAAGAATAATCACAAAATCATCACTTTTACAAAAGTGATAGCTTCTATTTAAGCCATTTGACTTATTGCTCAGCTTTTTCAAAAAGCAATTTTCATTTTTATAATTTTCATAAGTACCTGTTCACTTGTAGTATTTCTAGTAATTTTCTTAGATTTTTATCTTTTCATTTAGTATTTATAATAATTAATAATATTTAAATTAGTTTTAATTAAAAAGCCAAAAATAAAATCCTCTACTGTTTATTTTTAATCACTAGTATCTTTTTATAATTTTACTAAGTTTCTATAATCATTTAGTATTTTTAGAAAATAGTTTCATAATTATTACTGTTCATTTTCTATTTTTATTAATTAATTTAGTTTAACTAGCTTTTAATTAGTAATTAAGTAAATAATTGGTAAAATAGTTTAATAATAGTTTTATAAATTTTTTATAATTTTTTAGAATTCCTAAGATGGTTAATTAGTTTTATAAAATATTTCATAATTATCTAAGTCATTTTAGTATTATTAGTAATTTAAATAATTAATTAGTTAATTAATAAGTAATTAGTAATTAATTAATATTAAATTCAAAAAAAGACAAAAATACATATTTTTAGTTTTTATAATATTTTTAAGTTATTTTAGAGTTTTTAAAAATAAATTTTCATTTTCTTAGTTTTATTTAATATTATATTATATTTAGTTTAACTTAAATAGTTGTTATAAGTATTAAATAGTTTTAATTAATATTAAATAATAAAATAATCAAAAAAATATTTTCCTTTTTTTTTATAAAATTTTCTTTTTATAATAAGTTTGTAAAAAGTCATTTTCAGCCCCTGTAGTTTATTTTTGTGTAATTCCCACTTTTCCAGCACGCATTTGCATTTTTAGATTATCTGATTTTCAGTATTTGTTTATATCTGTTATTTATCTCAATCAGTAGTGTAAAAACAAATCCAAATCATTATCTGGTTACTATTCCCTAATCACTCATTCCCGTAACGTTTCAAAACACAATTTCAATCTCGTTGGGACTTAACGACCCGTGAGTACACTGTGCTTTCAACGGATCATAAATTGATCTCTCCTCTCTCAGATTTGACTTATTGACCACACCTGGTTAACTGGTTAGTTTGGGAGGAGTCAAATTTTGGCGCCGCTGCCGGGGAGGTTGTTGCGTGTTTTCAAAACGTTTAAGTTTAGTGATTTTCAAAACCCTCCTTGTACAAATCACATCACTTTGTAAATTTTTGTAAAAATCTTAATCATATCAGAAAAAAAAGTCATTAACACTTTTCCTAAAGTGTTAACAACACCAAAAAAATCATAAACAACAAAACAAATCGTGAAGTTAAATTACTTCGATTCTTTAAGATTACAACCTATACAGGTGGAATACGGAGGTTCTGACATTAAATTGCGAACCGAAGAGAGATCCATTCTTCTCTCCCGCCACCCTGCGAGTAGTCTTCAAGGAACGATTTCGGTTAACGAATCGATTCCAAAAATAATTCCCAAGTTTTTTTTCACACATACCCGAAAAGCCAAAAACATTTGTTTTCTTGTTAATAATAATTACATAAAATATTACCACCGCAAATCAAGGCAGAATACAACCCAACTGGGTGTATGACCATTAATAAGTTCCCAAACATAAGATTAAAACTTGCCATTGTACTCTTGTGATTGGTGTACCTTTTTCAAAGAAGTCAGTCATATTGTGGTTATTGGTTTAAGTTCACTGTTGTTTTGCCTCGGTCTTGTTTTACTTGTGGATATTTTTAGTGTATGCGCACTCGTTCCCAGTCAAGAAGAAATCGTCGAAGAAGCATAGCTAAATTGCTAGCTATTGAAGAAACACCCGTTAAAATGCCCGACGATGACCCACCACCACCACCACCTCCACCCGGTTCCAATAATGGTGATCCAGCTCCTGATCTCCGAACGATGGAGGAGTTGTGTCAACCCAACATGCAAGGGAGGGGAGGACCCATTGCACCACTCACTATTGGAGCCACGGATTTTGGACTCAAGCACCACATGATCCAGCAAGTCCAGAATTCGTGTCAGTTCCACGGTTTACCCGGTGACGATGCAAACAAGCATCTCGATAAATTTCTAACCGTCACCCAGAGTATGAAGCAGAATGGTGTCACCGAAGACGGCCTTCGCTTATACCTCTTTCCATATTCTCTCACTCATCATGCTACTGCCTGGTTTGATCGTCTCCCGAAGAATTCGATCCACACTTTTGATGAAATGGTTACCAAATTTTTAGCAAAATACTTTCCACCATCCATGGTAACTAAGTTGAGAAATGATATTAGCAACTTCCGACAGCTTCCCGATGAGTCCTTATTTGAGGCATGGGAACGCTATAAGCTTGCAATTGATCGATGTCCCAATCATAACATGCTTCTAGTCACCATCATAGATACTTTCTACAATGGTTTGACTCTCCGTCACCGTGACACGATCAATGCTGCTGCTGGAGGGACCTTTATGAAAAGGACCCCCGAGGAGTGCTATGATCTCATTGAGAACATGACTGCCCACCACAATTTCTGGGATTCCTCAGCTGAGAGGAATGATTCATGTAAATCTGTCAATCCAGCCTCCTCTGAAATAGCTGCTCTCACTAAAAAGATGGATGATTTTTCCACTACTGTGTTGAGAATGCATCAATCAAATCAGAACATCAATCATCAAGTCAGAGCTGTCAGTCATAGTTGTGAAACATGTGGTGGTCCACATCCATATACTGAGTGCCCAGCCACCGGTGGCTTCGCTCACGAGAACGTATATGCTGCTCAAGGTTCCTACAATGCGGGGGGTAACTCTACCAACCACAGGGGGGGACCGTAATCTCTTAAGCTATCGTTCCAACAATTTTCTCGGACCACCCGGTTTTAATCAGTCTCAAAACCAAAATGCTCAAAACCGGAACCAAAATTTTCATCAAATTCAAAACCAAAATCGAATGAACCAAGGTTTTAACAACCAAGGGAATTTCAATTCCGGTTATAATCAGGGCTTTCATAACCAAGGAAATTTTCAAAGAATTCAAGGTCATAATAATCAAGGGAATTTTCATAATCAGGGTAATTTTCATCAGGGAAACAATTTTCAGGGTAATAACAACCAACATCAAGGAAATATTTAAAACAATCATGCTCAAAATGTTCCTAACAATCAAACTCAAGCCATTGTTCCAACTGGGCCTTCATCTGACGAGTTGTTAAAGCAATTCATGAAATCCCAAGAAGAAATGAACAAGTTGTTGGTCAGCCAGATCTCTGAACTTAAGAAGTCTTTAAATGATCGACCCTCGGGCTCAGGAACACTTCCGAGCATCACGATCGCTAACCTGAGGGGCGATGTTAAGGCGATCCCACCCGAAGTGGAGTTTCGTACAAAGGACCCACGACTCCTGCTACCTCTTCTTCTCTTCCTCCACAGGTAGCGGAACGTGAACCTGAGGTTACTACGGACACGGTACTTCCTACTAATAACGGAGATACCGATGACGTCCACCCTCAAGTTGTCCCGGTCCCGAAACCCAAATCCAAACCTGGAGTTGTTTTTGAACCTCCAGTTGATCCCGTTGAAAAACAAAATCCCAAACCCTCGATTCCTTATCCATCACGTTTACAAGATCAAAAGCTCCGCGAGAAAGCTAGTCACCAACTGGACAAATTTTTCCAAATTTTTAAAGAATTACATTTTGACATTAGCTTCGCGGATGCTCTTCTTCTGATGCCCAAGTTTGCATCTACGATCAAAAATCTGTTAAATAACAAGGAAAAACTCTTCGAGATGGCAAAAACTCCATTAAACGAGAACTGCTCTGCAGTATTGTTGAAACAGCTTCCCGAAAAGCTGGGAGATCCCGGGAAATTCCTCATTCCTTGCATTTTCCCGGGGATGATTGAATGCTTTGCCTTGGCCGATCTTGGTGCAAGCATCAACCTGATGCCTCACTCAGTCTGGAATAAACTTTCTCTTCTGGCACTTACTCCTATCTGCATGACTCTCGAGCTTGCAGATCGCTCTATATCACGTCCCCTCGGTATTGCTGAGGATGTGTTCGTAAAAGTAGGAAAGTTCCATTTTCCGGTAGATTTCGTGATTGTTGATTTCGATGCAGACCCGAGGGTTCCTCTCATTTTAGGGAGGGGATTCCTAAGAACGGGCCGTGCTTTGATCGATGTATTTGATGAAGAAATCACTCTATGTGTTGGTAATGAAGCCATCACATTCAATCTTGATCAGACTTTGAGATACTCTTCCGATTATGACTCCACATAAATTAACAGAATCGATGTCATCGATATTGCTTCGGAAGAGTATTCTCAAGAAATTCTTGGTTTCACCGATAATTCTTTGAGTGGCAATCCCACTCCCTCTTCTCAACCTATCATTGCTAATTCTTCTCCTTCCCTAACTCCGTTTGAGGGAAGTGATTTCATCTTAGAGGAAATAGAGGGGCCTTTCTCAAAAGTGATTCGATTCCCGAGGGAATTGATAACCAAGAGATTGACTCAGAAAGGGATATACTTCTCCTTGAGAAGCTGTTGAATGAAGATCCCTCTCCTCCTCCTGTTCTTCTACAAAAACTTCATAACGAGGAAATCAAATATGTTGACAAAACTGCTTATTTTCCTAAGGGTCGAACTTAAGGACTTACCACCTCATCTCGAGTACGCATTTCTGGAGGGTGATGATAAATTACCCGTCATTATTGCTAAAGACTTAAAAGATGAGGAAAAAGCTGCTCTTATAAAGGTCTTGAAGTCACACAAGCAAGCAATTGCTTGGAAACTCTCTGATATCAAGGGAATTAACCCTGAATTCTGTACGCACAAAATCTTAATGAAGGATGACTTCAAACCCGCAGTTCAACAACAGAGAAGAGTTAATCCAAAAATTCATGAGGTTATCAAACAAGAGGTTATCAAACTTCTTAATGCCGGATTGATTTACCCTATCTCTGACAGTCCTTGGGTTAGCCCCATTCATTGCGTTCCAAAAAAGGGTGGCATTACTGTTGTCACAAATGAAGAAAACGAGTTGATTCTCAATTGGTTACGGGATGGAGAGTGTGCATTGACTATCGAAAGTTGAATGACGCCACCCGTAAAGACCATTTTCCTCTACCCTTCATGGACCAAATGCTCGAGAGATTAGCGGGAAACGAGTACTATTGTTTCCTAGACGGTTTCTCGGGTTACTTCCAGATTCCCATTGATCCACAAGATCAAGAAAAGACTACCTTTACATGCCCTTACGGAACTTTTGCCTACCGACGTATGCCATTTGGCTTATGTAATGCTCCAGGCACGTTCCAAAGGTGTATGATGGCCATATTTCACTACATGATCGGGAAAACAATGGAGGTCTTTATGGATGATTTCTCGGTCATTGGGAATTCTTTCCAATCATGCCTCTCCCATTTAGAAAATATGCTCAAACGGTGTGAAGACACAAATCTTTGCCTAAATTGGGAGAAGAGTCACTTTATGGTCAAAGAAGGCATTGTCCTCGGCCATAAGATTTCTAAGAACGGGATTGAGGTCGACAGAGCTAAAGTTGATGTCATTGCTAAGTTACCTCATCCCACCACAGTCAAAGGTGTCAGGAGTTTCCTAGGTCATGCCGGATTCTACCGTAGATTCATACAAGATTTTTCTAAAATCGCCCGGCCTATGACTCATCTTCTTGAAAAAGATGCTCCTTTCATCTTCTCTCCCGAGTGCTTCGAAGCTTTTCAAACTCTCAAGAAAAAGCTCACAGAAGCACCCATCTTGGTTGCCCCCGATTGGGACCTGCCTTTTGAACTCATGTGCGATGCAAGTGATTTTGCTATAGGTGCAGTCTTGGGGCAACGAAAAACAAAACATTTATACATTATGCAAGTAAAACTATGAACGAGGCTCAGAATCATTATACCACAACGGAAAAAGAGTTATTAGCCATGGTGTATGCATTCGAAAAGTTTCGGCCATACTTGATCTTGACGAAATGCGTAGTCTATTTGGGTCACTCGGCTCTAAAATATCTCTTTGCCAAACAAGATGCAAAGCCGAGATTGCTCCGATGGGTTCTCCTCCTGCAAGAATTTGATATCATCATTCGTGATAAAAAAGGAGCTGAGAACCTAGCGGCTGATCACTTATCCCGATTAGAAAACCCTCACCAAGATGTGTTCGAGAAAAAGGAAATAAATGAAACGTTTTCTCTCGAGACACTCAATGCGGTTTCTTTTCGTGGTGACTCTACTACCCCATGGTTTGCCGACTTTGCAAACTACCATGCGGGTAACTTTGTTGTGAAAGGGATGTCGTCCCAACAGAAAAACAAATTCTTTAAAGACGTTAAACATTACTTCTGGGACGACCCCTACTTGTTCAAAATCTGTGCCGATCAAGTCATCAGGCGGTGTGTCCATGGCCAAGAAACCATGGATATTCTCAAAGCTTGTCATGATGGACCCACGGGGGGACATCATAATCCAAATTACACCGCCAAGAAGGTGTTTGATTCTGGTTTCTGCTGGCCCACGATCTATAAAGATGCCCAGGATTTTGTCAAAGCTTGTGACGCTTGTCAGCGTCACAGGAATATTTCAAAGACGAATGAGATGCCTCAAAACACCATCCAAGTCTGTGAAATCTTTGACGTATGGGGCATTGACTTTATGGGGCCATTTCCATCATCTCGAGGAAACAAATACATACTCGTGGCCGTTGACTACCTGTCAAAATGGGTTGAGGCGAAAGCATTACCCACCAATGATGCCCGAGTAGTCGTAAAATTTTTAAAATCTCTTTTTGCTAGGTTCGGAACTCCACGAGCCATTATTAGTGATCGTGGTACACATTTCTGCAATGACAAATTTGATAAAGTCATGCAAAAGTACGGTGTAACTCACCGTCTTTCCACTGCATATCACCCCCAAACAAGTAGGCAAGTGGAGGTTTCAAACCGTGGTATTAAAAGGATTCTTGAGAGGACCGTAGGTGAAAACCGTGCCTCTTGGTCGGATAAACTAGATGATGCACTCTGGGCCTTCCGTACAGCTTACAAAACACCCATCGGGTGTACTCCTTATAAGCTTGTATACGAAAAGGCGTGTCATCTACCGATTGAGCTTGAGCACAAAGCCTACTGGGCCTTGAAACATGCTAACTTCGATCTCCAGACAGCGGGTGATCTCCGCAAAGTTCAGCTGAATGAATTAAATGAACTTCGTGATCAGGCATACGAGAACTCTTTGATCTACAAAGAAAAGACAAAGAAGATTCATGACTCAAAAATAAAAAACCGCGTTTTCAACGTTGGTGATCGAGTCATTCTTTTCAATTCTCGATTAAAGATCTTCTCAGGAAAACTCAAAACCCGCTGGACTGGACCATTCACCATTGCAAAAGTTTATCCATATGGTACCGTTGAGTTATCTCAACCCGACGGTCCAAATTTCAAAGTGAATGGCCATCGGCTAAAGCACTACTTTGGAGAGGACATACCACCTATGGTTGTCCCGGATCTCCAAACTTTCCCCATGAACCAATGAATGCGGGGATCGAATCAAGCTAGTGACTCGATGATCAAAAACATTAGCATGCCATGGGTTATCACCCGTGTTTCTGACTTCTTTCTACTTTCTAACACCCTAGTTTGGGGGAGGTACCCCTGCATGTACATATTTTCCAAAAAAAAATGGTTCCCACACTTGCCTAAATCTTAAGTTTTTACATCTCCAAAGTATCGGCATAATGGCTGGGACTTTGAATATTGAGGGCAATATTCAATTCTAGTGGGGGGGATTCTGGCGAATTTGATCATATTTTTACCATCTAAATGCCTTTATACCCCCGTTTTGGCCAAAAATTTTTTTTCTGGTGTGAGTGCTTTGCACTAACACGACAAATGGTTATCAGTCCACCATGTCTCATCCACATAAGGTCTGGCTAATCCGAGAGCAAACGACTCCCGGTAAAGATATCTCAAATCCGTTTATGGCTTATTGTATGGTATTCAGCTCACCATAACTTTGAATCATGAAGAGTTGGCTAGTCCAGAAGCAAATGGCTTTTGGTAAAGACAAATCAAATCCGTTGACAGCTGATGGTTTGCTCAAAATCATATGGTTATCAGTGTACCATAGTTCTTACTTGAACTGAAACATTTGGCTACTCCAGAAGTAATGGCTTTTGGTAAAGATACATCAAATCCATTAAGTCTTCACAAAAGATTGCTAGGGACTAGCAATATTTTAGTGTGGGGGATTGATGAGTGTGTAAATACTCATCATTTTTGTCTCATCTGAACTGCCAAAACATCCAAAAACACCCAAATATGCATCAAAATACTGAAAATATCCCAGGGTTGTGTTTTATATGTTTTAGATGCAAAATGTTTGAAAACAAATGAAAAATGAACAAAGTTTGCACAATTGGCAGTTTCAGTCCCTCAACTTTCAAAACTTGTCAAATCTAGTCCCTGAGCATTTATTTTGAAAGAAAAGTCAACCAAAGTCCTTTAAATATCACAAGTTGTCATAATTAGTCCTTTGGTAAAAAGTTTCAAAAGTTTACAAGTTTAGTCCCTAAACTTTGCAAAGTTGTCAAAAATAGCCCCTGGGATTAAAATATTTTGGAAAATTACAATTATGGTCCTTGTATTATGAAACTTTGGCAAAAATAATCATTGGGTGAAAAGTTTGGTGAAATTACATATTTGGTCCCTCAAGTTTTATAGTTGGCAGAAATGGTCCCTGGAAATTCAAAATGTGGAAAAGTCAACATAAGACCTTGTACTATTCATCAATTGGTAAGATTCACCCTTGAAGATACTTTGGAAAGTTGGCAAAACCAGTCCCTCAAAAATCCAAAATTACATAATTGGTCCTTGTTATAACTACAAACCAAACGACCCCTTTATTACTTCATAAACCCAATCCAGTCCAAGTCCAAACACAAACATAAACCCAACACCCCTTTGGCCCTTTTCTTTTGCTGGCCCAAAACCTCCACTGGCCCATTACCCTTTGTTATAACAAAACCCAAAACCTCATTTCCCCTTTTTATAATAAACGGGGTCAAACAGTCAAACAACCCCCACACCCCCTTCCCTCCTTCTTCTTCCCCACTTGGCTTCCCCTGTCACATCCACCTCTCCCACCTTCACCATCACATCCCACCGCCCAAACCACTATCCACCTAACAAAACAAGAGCACTTAATGCACCACCACCCCCAATTGGAATATAACAGTGCAATTTGCACTATTTATTTTGGCGCCAAAACCAAATGGAGGGTCAAGATGAGTTTAAGTGATCCAAGGGTCAATGTTTTTGATGGGAAAGACTCAGAGACATCCAAGGAACCCTAATTTGCATCTATAAAAGGAAGAGGAAGACTTGAAGACTGTGTGTGGTCACCTAGTTAAGAATTAGTGCCGAATTAATGTAATCTAAGTTTTTAGTTGTTAAATTTACTTTCAAAAGCTTGTAATCTGTTTCAATATTGTAATTTGATCTTTTGGTAATCAAAAAACTCAAGCATTTCAGTTCCAATTCAGTTTTTACATTTCAATTTGAATTTTCTCTTTTGGTTCTAATCATGTTCTCAACCTAGTATTACTGTTCTATAAGCTCACTTAGGTTATAAAAAGTCATAAGAAAACATAAAAAGAAAAAAATTCAGAAACAAAAAAGATCACAGGGTACCTTTGCATTTGACTGTGGAAAGCTTTGGAAGTTGCATACAATGAAGGGGCAAGATGGACTTTACCAGCTTATTCCTTGAATAAGCTGGAGCTTGTTGAGCTTAAAGAAACTCTAGTAAAGCTAGAGCTGAGGTTTCTGTTTTCAAGTTCCTAAATTTCCAAGTTCTAGTGTAATTTTAGCATGATTGGTAATTTGTAGTATTAATTGTTAATTGTTGTTTCTATTTGTTCATCTCAGCTTAATTTATCAATATAAGTGCTTATAAGTCGGTTTAGTGGTCTAAATCTCCAAATCCTTTTGAAAATCAAGTGTTGAGTCTGTGAAAGGTGTGTTTGGAATTGCTGTCATCACTGTGGTCTAGGTTGTTTGTGTTGTTGTTTTTGGTGAACACATGTTATTTTAGGTCTATTAAGAACACTCAAAGCATAAAAACCAGTACTTGTTCATGTGAAAGTCAAAATCATTTGTAATCACTTATCAAATGTTATCTGTTAAAGATTTTTAGTACCAAGATCATCAAATCAGTGCATAAGTAGTTTGTTTAACTTAATTTGATCTCATTTGATCCTAATATAACATAATTAGACAGTAGGATCCAATTAAATCTCACCAAAGTCAATTTTTGTAAAAGCTCAAAAAGTCAAAACTGTCAAAATGCTCAAATAGTCCAGATCTTGCACAAGGTTCTATACAGTTTGGAAATCCAAAGTTTTTGTGAATTTGTGTTATTTTGTTGGTTGTTAACATTTTCCAAAAAGAAAATTCAATTTTGGAATCCATTTGCTTATAAATAAGCAGTGTCAAAGTAGCCTATTTATTAGTGGTCCCCATTGCATGATTCTTGGCTTTTTGGAAAGCCAAGCAACCCATCTTGATAGTTCAGGGCTTATTTTACCATTTCAAGCTTATTTGCTAGGGCTGCTTATAGCTTTTTGTTTGTCCCATTTGACTGTGTACACTGAGAGGTCAGTGTACACTTGACTTTTTGCAAAATTTCATAAGCTCACACAGAGCTTATTTGTAGGAGTTAAGCCTTAATTTTTGGTTTATTTGAAAGCTTACCAGGTGGGCTTGTTGGTCCAAGCTTCATTTTGGATCTCTGAGCTTATTTGTGGGCCCCACAGAAGCTTGAATTAGCCTTATAAGGCCTGTTTGGTTCTGTGATTTAGCATAAGTGCTTTTTTGTTGTTTCTAGCTTATCCAGTGTGCTTTTCCTTTCTTTCTAGCTTATTTTATGTTCATACAAGTTGTTTGCATCTTCATTTCTACCTTGTGTTCACTGAGTAGCTTTTTAATAGCTTTTTCATAGTTAAAAATCCAAAAATAAGATCTGTTAAGCTATTAGGGGTGCAAAGTGCTTATTTTTAAGTTATAAAAAGTTTGTTTTCATTAAAGTTGTCTATTTCTAGTATATAAACATCTGTCAAAAAGAAAAATCACAAAATCATCACTTTTACAAAAGTGATAGCTTCTATTTAAGCCATTTGACTTATTGTTCAGCTTTTTCAAAAAGCAATTTTCATTTTTATAATTTTCATAAGTACCTGTTCACTTGTAGTATTTCTAGTGATTTTCTTAGATTTTTATCTTATTATTTAGTATTTATAATAATTAATAATAGTTAAATTAGTTTTAATTAAAAAGCCAAAAATAAAATCCTCTACTGTTTATTTTTAATCACTAGTATCTTTTTATAATTTTTCTAAGTTTCTATAATCATTTAGTATTTTTAGAAAATAGTTTCATAATTATTACTGTTCATTTTCTATTTTTATTAATTAATTTAGTTTAACTAGCTTTTAATTAGTAATTAAGTAAATAATTAGTAAAATAGTTTAATGATAGTTTTTATAAATTTTTTATAATTTTTTAGGATTCCTGAGATGGTTAATTAGTTTTATAAAATATTTCATAATTATCTAAGTTATTTTTAGTATTATTAGTAATTTAAATGATTAATTAGTTAATTAATAAGTAATTAGTACTTAAATAAAATTTTTAAGTTATTTTAGAGTTTTTAAAAATAAATTTTCATTTTCTTAGTTTTATTTAATATTATATTATATTTAGTTTAACTTAAATAGTTATTATAAGTATTAAACAGTTTTAATTAATATTAAATAATAAAATAATCAAAAAAATATTTTTCTTTTTTTTATAAAATTTTCTTTTTATAATAAGTTTGTAAAAAGTCATTTTCACCCCCTGTAGTTTATTTTTGTGTAATTCCCAGTTTTCCAGCACGCATTTGCATTTTTAGATTATCTGATTTTCAGTATTTGTTTATATCTGTTATTTATCTCAATCAGTAGTGTAAAATCAAATCCAAATCATTATCTGGTTACTATTCCCTAATCACTCATTCCCATAACGTTTCAAAACACAATTTCAATCTCGTTGGGACTTAACGACCCGTGACTACACTGTGCTTTCAACGGATCATAAATTGATCTCTCCTCTCTCAGATTTGACTTATTGACCACACCTGGTTAACTGGTTAGTTTAGGAGGAGTCACACACAGATGATAATGTAGCAGATTTACTCACAATAGGCTTTGATGTCTCTAGATTCAAGCATTTGGTGGTAAGTATTGGTATGATAAATTATTAAGCTACTTTTGAAGGGATGCATTAGTAGTTAGTCATTATTTGAGGGGAGGCTACATATATCATTCAACAGAAAAGACATTTTATTCATTATCATTCAAAGTGATTACATTCATCATTCAAGAACCACAGACACAAAACAGACTGAGATACATCATCAAAACAACCTACATCAACCCTACCCAACCTACACCCTACATAACCTACTCCATAGGCCTTTTTCCTTTTCCCTGATAAGTGTGTTTTCCCTTCTGAGCATTCTTTCTCTTGTCATCAAAAGATGATTGCTTCCTTGGGCAAGCTAGGAAAAGCACTTGCTTTGGAGGTCTCTCTGGTCTTGCAGGCTTCTCTTGAGCAGGCCCCTTCATGTTCTTTAAAGCAGCCTCTAGAGCTTAGGTCAAGGCTTGTGGCAATTCTTTGGATAGTGATGTAGCTGGAGCAGAGGTTGACACTTTCTTGTTAGGTTTTTGGTTGGTTGAGCTTGATGCAATAGGAGGAAAGTAACCACTCCATCCTGGATTAGAATCAGAATCAGAATCAGAGAAGTAATTGATCTCTGAATCACTGGAATCATCAGATGAGATGTATATCAATGGGAAGTTACTCATAATAAAGTTAGGGTTTTTGTGATGAAGATAAGTTTTTGATGAAGAAAGGTGTTAATAAAAGCTCTTTTTATAGGCAAGATAGTCTCATGGGTTATTAATGATGATCATTCAACTATACTTGCCTTGGTAGTTTTGGGAGTAAATATGGAAAGTATTAAATGTATCGGGTTGACTTTCAGAAGATATTTTGGTCAAAGAGTCAATATTAATAGATATTTTAACCGACCAGTACTTTGCTAAAGTACTGCTCTCTGTTATATGGAAAGTATTGCTCTAAAGGGTACTACTGACGTGGAAAAGTACTGTTCTAACGGTCAAAAATATGGGGTAATGGTAGAAAGTTTGTTATGGAAGAGCTATATGCCAAAATAACAGTATACGCATTAAATGGGTTTTGATTATTTATATCTTATCCATATTTAACTAATCGTACCGCCTTTTTACTCTCACTTTTCTACTTCATATTCATCTTTACGCCATCAATTCCATTAACCCTCTACAATCATTCATACAATTTCACAAATGGCTCGTTTCACTTGCAGTAAACATAACATGATTGCTAATTTGGATAAGACCGAATTGAACCTTGATTTTCATGCTGTGATTGATTTCCTAACTGGATCTTCAATCAATTACTCTTTATTGGTCAATCCGGATATCATTGGACCATGGATTCAAGAATTTTGGGCAACTGTTGCATCAGGTTGGGAAGAATCAGATCTCTCCTTCATTACGGCTAAAGTTGTTGGGCGTAATATTAGAATCACTGAAGCTAGTATTCGCACAGATCTTATGTTTCATGATGAAGAAGGTAGTGTTAGGTTTGATAAACAAGTACTTTGGGACACTCTTAGAGATATTGGGTATGAGGGTTCACTTACTAAGCTTACCTTTGAGAAACCCTTATTTATTCCACACTGGAAGTACCTGATTCATGTTCTACTTCATTGCCTCAGTAACAAAAGTACTGCTTGGAATGAATTTAGTCAAACCATAGCATCTGCCTTAGTGGGATTAGCTACCAATCAGCCATTCAACTTCTCATTCATGATTCTTGATGGTATGCACAAACACATCAAGAATGGTTCACCATTTTGGATGTATCCCAGGTTTATTCAACTCTTTTTGAACAAACAGCTTGAAGGTGTTCCCAAACCTCAAGACTTCTTGCCAGCCATTGTTCTTCCTAATAAGGTGTTCACTTTTATGGCTACCAAGAGTGCTAAGTCCTCTGGAAGGAATACACCTCTTACTGCACATATTCTGGAAATGGCACAAGCTGTTAGAGATGCTGCTCAAGAGGAATCAGACCATGCTTCTGAGCATTCAGACTCTGCTCCCACTCCATCCTAAGCTCAAGATGTTTCACAACATTCAGAGCAGTCACACTCAGAGGGAGGAGATGCTTCTCAACATACTGTTTCCAAAGAAAGGACTGCATTTGTTTTTAAACATTTTGCATTTGAGACATATAAAACACGATCCTTGGGTATTTTCATCATTTTGATGCATTTTTGCGTGTTTTCAGATGTTTTGCGTTTCAGATTTGACCAAAAATGATGAGTGTTTAAGCACTCATCAATCCCCCACACTAAACTATTGCTAGTCCCTAGCAATATTTTATGAAAACTTGATGGATTTTAAGTCTTTTACCAAAAGCCATCACTTCTGGAGTAGCCGAATGTTTAAGTTCAAGTAAGAACCATGGCACACCGATAACCATGTGATTTTGAGCAAATCACCAGCTTTCAACGGGTTTGATAAGTCTTTACCAGAAGCCGTTTGCTTCTGGACTAGCCAACTCTTAGATAAAACATAGTTATTATCTTTGGTGAGCTGAATACCAATTATGGTTTTCCAACTGCCTTTACCGCAAGCCATAATCTTGCGGGCTAGCCAACTCTTCACTAATTAAAGATATGGTGAGTCGATTACCAAACAATTTTTGGCAAATTGCAAGCCGTAAACGGATTTGATGTATCTTTACCAAGAGCCGTTTGCTCCTGGATTAGCCAATCCTTTTGTCGGTTAGACATGGCGGACTGATAACCACAAAAATTTTGAAATAAAGTGAAAAATTTTTGAAAAATTTTGGCCAAAAACGGGGGTACTAGATGGTATAATGTAATAAAATTTTTCCCCCCCACACTTAGAATTGAATATTGTCCTCAATATTCAAAGTCCCGGCTATTATGCCGAATCTCTGAACGGAAGAAAGACAATATTCTAAACTAACTGCGGAATTTTTATTTTTCACTTTATTTATATTATACGTACACCTTTTTTTTTTTTTTTTTTTAAAAAAATGAAAAA
>LBNU01023249.1:0-16098 GCA_014162995.1 Artemisia annua
AGGTGATACACTTTGATTCGACATGTAAATTTATAATTGTGTATCACTAACACAAACTCATGTATCAATTGGTTATTAGTTGCTAAAATGTTAATTCGTATTAATATTTTATTTTTTTGTGTATTATTGCTAATATGGTTATTTTTAAATTTTTTTAGTGGTTGTTTAGACTAGATCTTATCTTTACAACTTTAAGTTTGATCTCACATTAACCCTCCCCTATATATATATATATATATATATATATATATATATATATATATATATATATATATATATATATATATATATATATATTCCTATAAACATAACTAAGCAGTTTATAATTCAGTTTTACTACATGTGCTCACTTACTTGTCAAAGTAAATGTAAAATAAAGTTGAACTTAATTAAATGATATATTTATATATTGTAATTTTAAGTTTAATTAATGTTTATTGAATATACTTTATGACATAATAGAAAAATACGTGTATAATCAATTGAGCGAGACATGTGACCGTTAAAAACATATAAGCAAATTCATTCATTTGGTTTTATTTTTTTTCTTTTGTAAAAGCAATATAGTTAACCAACAAAACACCAATGTACAAACAAAGTCATCCACTATATCAATAAGGAAATTCATTTGTAGTTAAACATTTCTATTACCCATTAACAAAATCATTACACACGAGTTGTCATTTCTTTCTTTGGGTAAACATAGTGTCCAAAACTTTGCCAAAATAATTCACAGGACTTTAACTCACTGCTAATGTAAAAGCTATTTAAATTCACCCATTCAAGGAGGATAGAGTAATTATTATCATTGTATTCTTGGTATTTTTACTTGACAAGTAAAAGCTGCAGCTTTTAATAATAATAATAATAATAATAATAATAATAATAATAATAATAATAATAATAATAATAATAATAATAATAATAAGAAAAAAAAAAGAAAAAAAGAAAAAAACTTGTTTGTATTGAATTATTGTAGTTAAATGTTCATGCGTGAATGATGTTCGCTACTCGCTTAGTTTTAAAATCATTTATAAGCACCAAAACATTATAACCATGTAAAATATTTAATCATTTGAGATGTAATTTATTCGTTTATTTATCTATCAACACCTGTTTAAATAACATGCATCCATATTGAATCATTATTTTCTCACTTGTATCTTTTAAGTATCATAAAGTTATCAAGTGAAAGGAATGTACAAGCAAAGTTGGCCACAAAAGCCATCAATTTGAGACTTTGGTGGGCTTCCTTGCATGGGGGGATCTCATTCTTCACATTTTCATGTATTCGATTACACGTGTGTCTATATATATATATATATATATATATATATATATATATATATATATATATATATATATATATATATATATATATATATATATATATATATATATATATATATATATATATATATATTATGCATAATCCAATTGTGGAAATTGATTTGTATTTTATCCTCAAGTTGTCATTGCTACAACATGTCGTTTCTTGATAATACTAATAAGTATCATTTTGGATAAATACAATAAGGAAAATTTACATTAAGCACACTATATCCTTGTGGGTCCGTTGATTAATATCCTTTTGTTCCTTCATTTTTCTTCCTTAATTTGGGAAACTAACATCGTCGAAATCGTCCAAGGATAGAAAAACTTCATCCAAACATGACAGCTCTATTCCGTCATTATCATCATCGCCGTCATCATCGTTGTCACAGCTATGCTCGAACACTCGACATATTACCCACTTGCTAAAATCCTAGATATGGTAAATTGGAACATTAAGAATATAGTAAGAGATGAACATATAATTACACACACTTGCAGCTCCAAAGAAATGTCACGTGAAATGTTGTACATGCACTGTAAAAACGTGTAGATATATAAAGTTAAAAAGGTAAACATGCATATCATCAACTAATTGATTATCATCTCGCGATCAGTTTGTTTTACCCAAAAACTGGAACTAGTTATCTACAAAGGTACCCTTTGAATCTCAATAAAGGAAAATTTGTAAGCAAAGAACGAATTCCTTTTAACAGTACCACTCAACCATCATTGTTTAGTTTGTTTGGAAAAACTCAAGTGATCGATGTCATGTCAATTTGATTACTAGTCGATGTCAAAGAGCAAGCTTTAGGTGGAGTGACTAATCATCGACCCATGTAACGTACATAAAAACTGTGTACGAAACACTAGAACTAGTTATCTCTAAAACACAATAATTATACAATCATTTTATACTTGCAATCCACAACCGTTCAAAATGTGATGATAATTAGTTAGAAAACTAATGCTATGACTTACAGTTTTAGACTGGCCTTTTCTTTTGGATCTACCGCTACTACTAGATGAACTACTACCATCTGAAAGCCTAAATTCCTGCATTATCCAATTAGTTTTAACACCTTCATCAGGAGCTTCACCAATATGAAACACATAATATTTCTTCACACCAACTCGTTTGCTACTGCTTGAACTTATAATTTGTTCATCACATCCCAATGATTTCCAATACCCATTGGTTGTTATTCTATTTTGCGTCCTCCTGCTGTAATAATACCACTTTTTGCCTTCCGCCATTGCTTTACCTACAAGCCAAGCAAAACCATGCACATATAAATATGTTTATTCTCTTTGGTTATATCAATATATAAACTCCATGTTACTAATAAATAATAAACTATTGAGCAGAAGTAGGCCACATTTGGCCTACTGGTATCAACAGTGCCCCACTAACCAAGAGGTGGTGGGCACGAGCTAATATGCATTATAAGTATACGAGGTTCATTATCAAAATATTGTTAGTTACTCGTAATATGGATAATAAAAATAAAGAAACGTAAAACTGAATGTACCATCCAAGTCCCATGGATCAAAAGGATATAGATCAAGATCAGGGATGATATCAGGGTGGTACGGCAAGAGAGAGGCCTTGCGTTGTAGAAAATGAACTACTAGTTCTTCGTCCGTAGGACAGAAACGAAAACCAGGTGGAAGATTGACATTGTTGTTATCAGCCATTTTAAGAAAAAAGAAAGAAAGATAAGCTAGTGGATGACCAGTTGATGGAGATATATTGTTTAAGAATCAACAAGAATAGGATTAAGGAGTTGAAGTTGTGTATCATGTGGGGTTGGAAAATGTTGTAATGGAAGATTTTGGATGTGGGCGTTATATATATACATGTGTTACAGAGAGAGAGAGAGAGAGAGGGACTGACGTGAGATAGAAGTATTGTGAGTTATTATTTTAAGGTTTGTTATTTGTTTTATGCGGCTTTGTACTTGCAGTGTTAGAACGGAATGTTTGGATACTAAACAAGTAACAGCGTCCGTTAGACACACATACATATATTTAAAGATTGCTTAAAAAGAAACTAGAAAAGAACATGCACTAATATTTTATGGCTAGTTTCTAAAAGTTATTTATAATATGATCCACTTTTTAAATGTTTAGTAGTTATCGATAACTTAAGCTAGTATACAAAACATTAACATGAGATTGTAAGGTCTAACACATTCACAAGCTTTAAAACTAGGATTTATGCTCATTGTAAGATGATTATCTTAGATCGGTAGTCGGTGTATCACAGTTTTGTTGATTGTAACATGGCTGAACCAATTTGTGGGTCGATTTATTGTTTGTGGAGTCGGATCAATTCTAATCTGTCTTGTTTTTAGGATCTACGGAATTAGAAATTATTGGCATTGATTCGGCTCAGAGAAAGATAGCTCATTTTACTCTACTAGGAGATTTATGAAATTCAAGTCATCCCTGATTTCTCAGATGTAGAATAGTGGTCACACTCACACCCATCCAATCTATAGGCAAATTGGGTTTCTAATTACCATGTCTATTTCTTCAAATGCTGTAAGTTAGTTCTAGTTAGTTTTTGGCTTGAAGGTGTCTACTTTGCCTATAGCATCTTACTACTTTGTAATTGCATTTGTACCTTGGTTTGCTAGCTCCTTGCTAGGAGTGCTTCAATAAAATTCGCGGTTCCAAAAATTCGGGGGATAATTAATGGTAAAAGCTCCTATCAAAATATCTTTGTGTTGAAGCATAAGCATTTTCATTCCACTAGTAACTATCAATTTAATTAAAGCTTGCGACTATTACACGTACTTACCTCATTTTTATCAAATGTTGTATATATAGATTCATCTTTCTTTAGGAAAATATACTCGTTATCTTTATGAGTCTAAGAGTGTGTCTAGTAAAACCAGTTGGCAGCTAATGTTTAAATGTTAATCGAAGTTGCATGTGACATAGGAGTTTATTTTCCAAAAAGGTCTCATAAGGTTTTTAAGCCAATGAGATGTAGTTAAAATGTTTTTTCTTTTATATGACTAAGAAATAACATCCAAGGTTTTAATATAGTGTTTACGGTAAATGTGGGTCATCGTTATATCAAGATTGAGTTGTTCCAGCACGGATGAGGTAAAAGAAGGTGCTAAGGTTATAATTTGTGTAATCAGTAATATAATGTTCAGAACCATTTGTACTGCATCATTCGCTTCATATTACTTGTACTGCATTCATCAAAGAGTTGTACATCTAATATACCACCCATATAACAATTTTAGAATGCATCATCATCATCATATACATCATGCTTATATCATCCATAAGTTGTGGATGGTGATTCAGATGACCATATGATATGGGTAGGTGGGGGGATATCCATAGTCTTGTGCATCTTGTAATCTTGCCAACTTATGTGACCCACAACTTGGGAGTGCCCATAAAAACCATAATTACCATGATCAAACAATCTACAAGTAAATGGCTTCCTTTTCTTTTGGTTGTCTTTTTTTAATTGTTTTATCTTCCAAAACATGCATCCATAGTTACTTAATTTTCAATGTTGCTACAATGATCACAACTATATGTCTATAAGCATGTAAACATTATTTATGTACTACATTTGTAAGTACATGGTAATAAGTATGTGCGCACGTAAACAGACACATTTTCTTTGGGCTAAGAATGAGAATACGAATGAACGGCTAGCAAGAAGCGAGGAAAGAAATTGCATCAAAAAACTTATATGTACTCTTTGGATATGAGACCCAATGAAACAAATCTGGAGATCGAGGACTTCCTACATCTATTTGTGATTTATAAAAACAATATGAAAAATACATCGTCAAAGCAGTTGAAGTTTCTTTAGTTATTCATAGAGAAACAAGTACATGTTAAGTTTAAGCTCACTGAGTTCTCATACGAATCAAAGTATCAAACGATTATATCATTTCTGGAGCGTCATCAACGCTTTGAATTAACCTTGAGTTCTCATATGAATCAAAGTATCAAACGATTATACATGTTAAGTTTAACCAAGTCAATCAACATTGAATTATAACTAGGGGTGTAAGATTATGGGCCAATTTAGTGCCCAATGATATTCGACTAAGATTTGAGCATAAAATATCTTATTATAAATGAGTCTCCGAATTAAAAAACATTTAAGGAGTCATCTTCAGAGTTCTTTGAAGACTAAAGAAAGTCTCACCACTTCCTGAGACAGAACTGGGTAAGTGAAGTCTCAACTTAAAAGAAAATGATAGGGTCAATGAATGATGCAATAACTCACTGACTCGCCTTAATCTCCTCAACAATCAAAGGCAATCAAAAGCATTATGAACTTAAAGAAATATATAAGTGCCCGAAAGATTAGGCGGGAACTTTCTTGAAAAGATAAGTGAAACGTACTTATCAAAAAAAAGTCAAATAGGTACAAGAGTTGGTAAAAAAAAATGAAAAACAGTTGTCAGCACTGTTCTCTAAAGTTTGATCAGATACATTTCAAGAATAGAAGCATTTAATGCAGTAAGACAATAGTGTACTTTACTAGTTAGATATTTGACAAAGTCGTTATTGACCCACGAGTATCCAACTCGAACTTTGCCTATATAAGAGAATGTTTTAAAGGAGTAAAGGCTATCTCGTATAGTGATACACATTTACGAGAACATTTACTCCTCCTAAGAACTAAGTCCTTGGGTACTATTTGAGTGTTAGCATAGTTCTTATTTAAAAGTATACTTTAGGATCACCATACATTGTCATTCAACTTTGATTGTTATCCTGCAAGACTTGCGATCCCAAAAAGGGAAAAACTTTAAAAATTCTAGAAAGTTAATAAACTAGTGTCATGTGTCCCCCGACTCATTTCCTTCCTTTTCCCTTTAATATTTTTAGTTAGAGGGTATTTTGGTCATTTGACTCGTTTTTTTTTAATTTCACCTCAAATTTCAAATGCAAATAACTTTCAAACGACAAACTTTTACAAAAAATCGATTTCACCATAATTTTTAAAATTCAATCCTTTTTAATTTGGTATAAATCTTGTTAAATATTTCGATTTTTATTTTTTTTACATGTCAAATGGTTCTTGATTTTCTTGATTTTTTGGCATTTTCGGCCTTATCTTTTACCATCATAATATCGAATCGTGAAAAACTTAAAACATGAAAGTTATAGATTTGTTTACTCATTACACGGGTTTTTGAATCACTCAAATCTGATGTCATATGAGTAAGATATCACACGTTAAAGATAGTGTTTTACATGTCAAATGGTTCTTGATTTTTTTGGCATTTTCGGCCTTATCTTTTACCATCATAAATGTCGAATTGTGAAAAACTTAAAACATGAAAGTTACAGATTTTGTTCACTCTTTACACGGGTTTTTGAATCACTCAAATCTGATGTCATATGAGTAAGATATCACGCGTTAAAGATAGTGTTTACTCATATTTGTTGCACACAAGGTGTTTGATGAAATGTCTAGCTTAAATTTTTAGTGTTAAAATTAGCTAAATGCATTAATTTTTGTTGGGTTTTGAGATTCAGCTGCTCAGAATTTGTCTAAGTTTCATACTGCTGCTAGGCCAGATAATACTACTGCTAGTGTTATCATTCTGCTGCTGAAGAGTTAAAAATTATGTTGCTTATGTATTTATTCTACTGCTTAATAGATAATATTGTATACGCGTTTTGTAATTATAGAAAAGATATTATCTTGTGTAGAAAGCTATTGTAAACCGTGTAGGACTCCTTAGTCTATAAAAGGGGATCCTAGGGTTAGAGTTTAGTACGTATAAAAGAAAAAGTCGAATCACTTCAAGGTTGTAAACCCTAATACTCTTGAGTATTCGTATATTAATATATTAAAGTGTTTAGTGAGAATTCTGCTGTTTACATTCATTGTTCTTCTTAAGTTAAACATTATATTCCGCATAGTGTTTAAGTATATTGCAAATCAAGTCAGCTTCTATACTTGTTGTTTTAGATTTCTCTAAGATAACAAACTAGATCAAGTGCTCAACTGGGATCAACAAGTGGTATCAGAGCTTGTGATCTAGAAGCTGTGATCAAGATGAACTTTTGTCTACTCAAGATCTGTTCATAAAAACAACTGAAGTCATTTGTGATGAAACACACATGGTTACTGCATCAAAGGTGCCTATGCTCAAGCAAGGAGAATATGAGCTTTGGAAGATGAGAATCAGGCAATACATGAGAATGATTGACTACAACATGTGGAATGTTGTCTTGAATGGTGATCAACTTCTACAGAAAGTTGATGGGAAGGAGGTGCCCATTAAATCCGAGGAAGACAAGGCTTTGAGGAAGTTAGAGATCAAGACTTATAGTATTCTCATGATGGGAATACCTAATGAATTTCAATTAGACTTTGAAAGTTGTGAAACTGTTAAAGAGCTAATGGATGCTGTTGAAACAAGATTTGGAGGCAATGCTGCTACCAATAAATCAAGGAAGAATGTTATGAAGCATTAGTTTGAAAACTTCACTTCTTCAAGTGGAGAAAGCCTTGATGGTACCTACAACAGGCTTCAAAAGCTTGTCAGCTATCTAAAGCTTGTTGGATATGTAGTTCCTCAAGAAGATATCAATCTCAAATTCTTTAGAAGCCTAGCACCAGAATGGAGCATGCATACAGTTGTGTGGAGAAAAAAGGCTGATTTCGATACAATGAGCTTAGATAATCTCTACAACAATTTGAAGGTATATGAATCTGAGATGAATGCTTCATCAACTTCATCTACTGCTGCTCAGAATATAGCTTTTGTGTCTTCAAAAGCAACAACTCTTCAGACACTCATTCTGCTGCTTATGGAGTCTCTGCTGCTAGCACTTGTGGTTCTGCTGCTGGTTCCAGTTCCAGTGACACTATAAGTGATGCTTCTATTTGTGCATTTTTGGCTAATATTACAACAGGTACTCAAGTTCTAAACTAGGATGCTGACCACATTGATCCTGATGATCTTGAAGAAATTGATTTGAAATGGCAAATGGCTATGTTAACATTGAGGGCAAGGAAGTTTCTGAGGAGGACTGGGAGAAAGCTTAAGTACAAGCCACAAGGTAGCATGGGTTTTGATAAGTCAAGATGGAATGCTACAACTGCAATAGGAAGGGTCACTTTGCCAGAGAATGCAGGGCTCCAAGGAAGAATGGAGACACCACCAAGAAGACTGCAGAAGAATCAAAGCCTTCTACTGCTTTGGTATCTTGTAATGGTCTAGGTGAATATGACTGGAGTGACATGGCTGAAGAAGAGCCAAATCATACTCTTGTGGCTAAAGTGAAATCAAAAGGGCATAAATTTGCTCTTATGGCCTATGCTTCATCATCATCTGGTTCTGACTCAGAGGTATCCAGTGAGTCTAATGATTCTATTTGTTCTTTTCAATCATGTGTAGACACTGTAGAAGAACTTAAAGCTAGGAATGAAAGTCTTAGACAAGAAGTTGAATGCCTAAAACTTGATAACTTAGGTTATAAAGTAGGAATTCAAAATGTAGAAAGAAGACTTGAATATCTTAAACAGTGTGAGTTTGAATATGTTGATAGGATAAATATACAGGATGGTGAGCTTTTTATTAAAAATAATGAAATCGAGGTGCTTAAGAAAAAGTTAGAAGAAGCAGAACAGGCTAGAGATGCAGCTCTTGCAGAAAAAAGATAATCATATTGTTAGAGTTGAAAAACAAAAATATGCTACTACTGTCATAGATAAAACCATTGAATGTCAATTAATGAGAAAAGGTAGTGGCATAGGATATAATGAAGTAGATCCTCCAGTAAAAAGTGCTTTTGCACCACCAGCTAAGGAGTTGTCATCCATAAGTGAGTTGGAAATCATCAAACCTGTAGAAGAAACACCTAAGGTTAATGATAATGATGCTCCAATCATTGAAGATTGGGTGTTAGATAGTGAGGATGAACAGGTTGAGTCAACACAAATTGATAAAAAGGAAAACACAAAGTGATAAAAAGGAAGAAATTCCTAAAGTTGATGAGTTTAGAGTTAATCAAGTTAGATTTCTGAAACCTGTGCTAGGTCATGCTATGTCTAGGAGAGTTGTTAAATACAATGAAGTACCTAGACATCATATGAAAGGGTTTAATAACAAGCCTAGGGGTAATCAGAGAAATTTCAATAACCTAGTTTCACATAAATTAGGTAATGAATTTCATATTAGGAAGAAGGCATGTTATAAATGTGGTAGTTTTGAGCATCTGATGATTAACTGTAATGACTACCAAAAACCTGTTTGGAACCAACATACAAGAGTGAACCATCAAAACTTTTCTAAAAGGGCTCACTCTCCTTCTAAAAGAAACATGGTTCCGAGGGCAGTATTGATGAGATCTGGTGCAACTAGGTCAATTGTTACTGCTCAAACTAAAAGGCCTTTTCATGCTAATACAGCTGGTCCTACTGCTAGTTCAAAAGTAGATTTTACTGCTAAGGCAAAAGAATCTACTGCTGTACCTAAAGTGATAACAGATACAGTTGTTGGAAACCATTTTTATGCTGTAAAGGCCTCAGCTTGCTGGAGTTGGAAACCAAAAACAAATGCTTTAACTCAAGTTTCCAATAACAGTAGTGCATCAATGGACCTCACCAAATATGACTATGTTGATGCACAAGGCAGATCCAAGTCAGTGATGGCTTGGGTCCCTAAGAGAAACTAATTTCTCTATTTTTCATGTGCAGGGCAATATCCAAGATGAGCTAAAAGATAAAGGTATTGTGGATAGTGGATGCTCTGGACATATGACAGGTGACATGTCCCAACTTGAAGATTTTGTGCCAATGGATGGTGGATATGTTGCTTTTGGGAATGACCCCAAAGGTGGTAAGATTGTAGGTACAGGTACAATAAGAACAGGGAATTTGGATTTTGAAAAGGTGTACCTTGTAGAAGGACTTAAGTTTAACCTCTTTAGTGTCTCACAGATGTGTGACAAAAGGAGCTTTGTTCTTTTTACTGACACTGAATGTCTTATCCTTTCTCCTGACTTTAAGTTGCCAAATGAAAATTTTATGTTACTAAGAGTCCCTAGAACTGATAACATATACAGTGATCATATAAAGAACATAGTTCCCAAAAGAGCTTTGACTTGTCTTCTTGCAAAGGCCACTGTTGATGAATCCAAATTATGGCATAGAGGACTTGGACATTTGAATTTCAAAACTATGAATAAATTAGTAAAGGGTAACCTTGTCATAGGTTTACCTACAAAAGTTTTTGAAAATCTTGAAACATGTGTTGCCTGTCAAAAGGGTAAACAACACAGAGTCTCTTTTAAGTCCAAAGTTGTGAAATTACCAAGCCTTGACATTTGCTTCATATGGATTTATTTGGACCTGTTTATGTGCATAGTCTGAATAGGAAGCAATATTGCCTAGTTATTACAGATGACTTTAGTAGATTTACATGGGTGTTCTTTCTAGGTTCTAGGGATGAAACAGCTGAGATTCTTCAGGAATTCATAACTAGAATAGAAAACCATATAAATCATAAAGTTAAAATAATCAGATGTGACAATGGAACTGAATTTAAGAATCATATCATGAATCAGTTCTGTATTGGTAAGGGTATTTTAAGACAGTATAGTGTGGCTAGAACTCCTCAACAAAATGGTGTAGTTGAGAGGAGAAATAGGACACTGATTGAGGCTGCTAGGACTATGTTGTCAGATTCTAAATTACCTATACCTTTTTGAGCTGAAGCAGTGAACACTGCCTGCTTTGTGCAAAATAGGAGTAAGGTAGTTAAGCCTCACAATAAGACCCCTTATGAGTTATTTCATGGTAGGAAACCTATGATAGCTTTCTTTAGACAATTTAGGTGTCTTATCACTATCTTAAATACCAAGGACCAGTTAGGCAAGTTTGATGAAAAGGCTGATGAAGGTTATTTTGTTGGATACTTAATAAATAGTAGAGCTTTTAGGGTATACAACAATAGAACTAAACATGTAGAGGATAATTTGCATATTAGGTTTGATGAAAATACACCTAATGTTGTAGGGAAAGGACTAGAGTGGCTCTTTAATATTGATATGCTAACCAAGACTATGAATTATGAGCCATTGATTGCAGGTGCAGAAACTAACCATGATGCAGGTACACAAGCTAATGGTTCTGCAGATTCAAGTGCTAAAGTGTCAACACCTCAAGAGGAGTTTGTGTTGATTGAAAATGGAAGCTTGGTCCTACTATTATTCCCACTCATGAGAATAAGTGTTCACAAGATGATGATGTACAAGATACTCCCAAGGGAGATGATGAAGGTGGTGAAAAACCTTCTGGTGATGAAAAGGTGGTTGATGAAGAACCACATGTAGATGATGTTGTGGAGGTTACAAGGGAAAGTTGCTCTAGCAGCAACATTTTTGATTCTGTTGCTACACCAAAAGACTCTGCTGCTGGGCAAAGTTACTCTACAGCTAAACTAAAATTTCCTACTGTTGACACACAGGGTAGATCTTTTGCTGATCCAAATTACCCTGATGATCCAAATATGTCTGGTTTGGAAGAAGTGTATGTTGATACTAATGATGAAGCTCTTGATGGTGACATTTTTGGAGTGGAAATTGATTTCAACAACATGGAACTTAATGTTCCTGTTAGTCCAACAAAGACAACAAGAGTACATAAGAATCATCCAAAAGATCAAATTCTGGGTAATCCATCATCAGCTGTTCAAACAAGGAAGAAGCAAAATAGCAACAAGATCAACTTCACAAAAGTTTCTTTGCTAGATCTCTTCATCAAAGAAATAGCCACAAAGATCTGCAAAATTGCCTATTTGCTTGTTTTCTATCACAAGTAGAACCCAAGAATGCTTATAAAGCATTACAAGATTCAAGCTGGGTGGAAGCTATGCAAGAGGAGCTTCTCCAATTCAAAATTCAAGAAGTTGGACCTTGGTAGATCTGCTTAATGGAAAGAGGGCTCTTAGGACAAAATGGGTTTTCAGATGTAAAAGAGATGAAGGAGGAATAGTGATTAGAAACAAAGCAAGATTAGTTGCTCAGGGATACACACAACAAGAAGGTATAGATTATGATGAAGTATATGCACCTGTGGCAAGAATTGAGGCCATAAGACTGTTTGGCTTATGCTTCATATAAAGATTTTGTAGTGTATCAAATGGATGTGAAAAGTGCTTTTCTGTATGGGGAAATCAAAGAGGAGGTTTATGTGTCACAACCACCTGGTTTTGAAGATCCAAATTTCCCTGACAAAGTCTACAAGGTTGAAAAAGAACTGTATGGCTTACATCAGGCTCCCAGAGCATGGTATTTGATGAGGTGAAAAGTGTACCTATTTTAGGGGGTAATGTAAGCCCTAATTCGTGATAATATGATCAAATATTGCCTTAAATAGTTCCTTTTGTCATTTTAGGTACTTTTGAGAAGAATTCTGGAAAACACCTCATTTTGGACTTTTTTGGAGCATAAAGTGAAGAAAACGACAAAGTCTCAAAAGAATGCTGGAAATCCTTCCTGACGGCATCAGAGTCACAAGGTGACGCCATCAGCCAACCAAGACAAAGGAGTGGATTCTGACTATACGTGACGCCCTAAGAAGAAAATGTGAAAATAATACCTGACGGCGTCATGTGTTAAGGATCCTAGGCCGTCAGGTGTTAAGTTAAAGAGAGACGGCCCAGCTCAGTTTTGTACGTGACGGCGTCAGAGATGGATCTAGGTGATCCGAGAACCCTAATGGCGGCGAGCTGACGGCGTCAGAGCCTATAACCTGACGCCGTCATAATGTATTTTCTATATATACGTTTCTATTTTTCATTCATTAGTGTGCACCTTTTTGGGAACAAACCCTAGACGATTTTATCAGCTTTTTCAAGGGTTTTTCACCCTTGATTCTTCCATGTTCAATTAAAGATAAGTCTCCCTTCAAATTAATCAATATGTCTATGTGTTGGTTAATTATATCTTATGCTTGTCTTTCAATTAACATGCTAGGCTAGATTTATCTTGTGTTTGCTTAGATTTAATGAAACCTAACTATTGATTATTGGTTGTTGGTGTGCTATTAATTGTATTGGATGATTGTTTATTGATGTTAGGCTTAAGAAAACTGGCTAACCTCTTATACGGTAACTTGCTTGAACGTCTTAAGAAACATGAACCAATGCGTACTAGGTTATTATGGTTGTATTTAATGCATGAGCGAATTCTAATGATCCCATGTTAGGAGCTTCTTAGCCGGCTCGACATAGGAGTGAAGTAGGAGCTTATAGAGTTGGGGAAGTATGTACGCCACCCCACGAATGGTATTAAGGAATACACCCGTCATCCACGCAATTAATACACACTAACCAACCGGTAAAAGATAGTTAGGGAGTAAGGAAATCTAAGTAAACACACTTGTCTCCATATAAGTTTCATAACCACTTAGTTTTAGTTATTTTATTTTATTTGCAATAGTAGTTTTTGGGTTAGTTGGCTAGCAACTAATTCCGCCCACTCCTTCAAACCCGAGATTTTACTTGCTTTCATAAAATATAAAAAATACAAAAAATAATCTTCCCTCACCCTTAGACCTAATTAGAGTAGCTTTTCATACCTAACTAACACTATTCCCTGTGGAGAACGATCAATCCCCCGTACTTACCACTACACTATACTACATCGGTCAGGTACACTGCCTGGTGGGGTTGTAAGCCTTTTGAGATCCCTCGAGAGGTAAAACCTGTTGTAAGGTCACAAAACCACGCATCAAGTTTTTGGCGCCGCTGCCGGGGAATAGTTATTGTTTAGGTTGAATTTTTATTTTATTAGGTCTACTCACTAGATTCCTTTCTAGTGAGATTTTTATTTTATTTTTCTAGGATTTTCTTTAGTCTATCTTATTCTTTGTGCCTTTGTTCGTAATTTTCATTGACCATTCCGTTTGCCATTATGGAGAACGTGAATCCACCAAGTCCGACACTAGAGTTTTACCAGAAAAAATATAACTACACCAATTTGGACTTTTCAAGATGGAGTAGTGAAATGATGAGAACTGGATCTTGCATTGATTTCAGTGAGTACCTTGAGAAAAGAGACCAAGTGCATAAAACTTTTAAAAAAGTCACCTTAGGAGCTCCATCAAACCCTCAGAATACCTCATTTAGTGAAACCTATGCACCATATGAGCCTTCACCTAGGATAGTTTCTTATGAGCCACCTAGCTGCATGTCATGGTTAGGCACTACCATAATACAAGATGAACACATAGGTGACCTTGATGTGATGGAGGATTTAGCCGAACATGATCACATTGATCAAAAAGACCTAGGTTTTATGATCGATGACGATGAATCTCAAGAAACAGATGATGAATCTTTTGGGCAATTTGAATATAGCAGTTATGATCCTTATGATTCGGATATAGAAGTTGAGATGCCTAGAGAAGCACTTGAGATACTTGGGAAAATGTTAGGGTTAGGTTCTACTAAAACACATGATGAGAATATAGGTGATCTTGACACGAGGAGTGACGAGGTATATAACCCAAGCCCACCAAGTACCCCACAAGTCCTACCATTATTGGAGGCACACACACCACCCGTGACCTACCCGAAAGAAGTAAAAGAGACTATAGGAACCCCAATAGAGGTTGAACCCTTGGACCAAACACAACTAGAAGAAATAGGTTTGAATACTTGTAGTAATGACCTTTCTTTTAGTTCTATGGAAGTTCCTAGTTTTGATGAATCGGAGCCTCAACCAAAACCATTACCTAATCTTCCATCCTTGGATGAGAATTTAGGAATTGAAATAGGTCCCGGTCCACCTATCAAACCATATAGTCCGGGTAGTTTTACGTTGAAGGTAGTAGACTTTCAGGTTTGTAGAGAGGAAGTTAACATAGGAGTGAGCCAAGACCTTACATGCTTACATAACCCACTCATGATAGATCACAAGAAACATTATGGGTTTAAGCCAGGTTTATTAGGTCAAGATGGATTCCCAACTAGGAGCCTTTCGAAGTTGATTGAAGATGATCCCTTTTTAGGAGAAAACTTTATTTACCCATTGACCGAATTGAATTAGGTAAGGTTATGAGGATAGGATCCCACATCTTTGAGCATATAATTCATCCACTACTCTTCCCTCACGTGGCATACTTCCACCGAGATGGTGTTTATCGCAACTTTCACCCGCACTTAATCCTAAGTATAGGGAAAACCTCCTCTATTTCCATTAAATAAGGGTAGAGTCAGGCTCGTGACTCGAACAAAAACAAGCGCTTCTTGAGAGGCAACCAAGCTTTGTGTTTATTTGTTTGTTTGTTTGATTTTATTTGTTTCCGTATGTATGTTATTTTTCTTGTTATTGATTCATGCTTCAAAAACTAACTTGTGAAAATGCTTTATTTTGTTTTTAACTTCGTATTAACTACATATAAAGGTATTTTGCAAAAGATAAGTGTAAGGGAAATTTAAATCGGTTTATAAGAACGAATGAACATGAATCATAAAAATGTAAATTAACATGCATATTAGTACTTATTTGAGTCAAATGCTTGTATCGAGTCATAATGATGTTTTTGCAGGAATTCCAGGAAGTAAGGTATAGTTTTTCCAAAAATTTTCTAGAAACTTAACATGAGAATTCTGTCAGATCATTTCTGACGGCGTCAGGCACTACAACCTGACGGCGTCAGGCAGTAATTTTCTGAAATTTTTGAAAGTTTTGTTTTCTTCCGGAATCATAAAAAGTTTTGTTAATTCTCTAACTTATAATCTCCAG
>LBNU01023249.1:16311-32719 GCA_014162995.1 Artemisia annua
GTTTTAGATAGAAAATCCACAATAGGAGGTTGTCAATTTCTTGGAAGCAGGTTAGTGACATGGCAATGCAAGAAAAAACTGTGGTGGCAAATTCAACAACTGAAGCTGAGTATGTAGCTGCTTCAAGTTGCTGTGGTCAGGTTCTTTGGATGCAAAACCAACTACTGGACTATGGGTAAAATTTCATGAACACCAAGATTCATATTGACAATAACAGTACCTTATGCATAATTAAAAATACTGTCTTTCATTGTAAAACAAAACATATTGAGATAAGACACCATTTTATAAGAGATTGTTATGAAAAGAAGTTAATTCAAATTGTTAAAATCCATACTGACAAAAATGTTGATGATCTGCTTACAAAACACTTTGATATGGGTAGATTTCAATTTTAATTGCCAGTATTGGAATGATCAATCTTTGAAAACCTTATCTCTTTGTGTTTTTGTAAAGTTTTGTGAAGTATTTGTATTGTTATTGGTCTTAAAAGTTGTTTCTATTGCTGGTTATGTAAGGTGTTGCTAGTTATACTCATTCTGCTGCTCATTGTTCATGCTATTGCTGAGTATAATTATGTATAATGGTTATGGTGACTTTGTATTTCTTTTGGTTTTGTGGTTTTGGAACTAACATTTTGCAGGATAAGTTCATATTGGAATGTTGATTGCTGAGAAAGGGATATTTTGGAACAAGTGTGCAGACAATTCTACTGCTAGGCAAAAGATTCTGCTGCTAGTTATATTATTCTGCTGCTGGTTCTGATGCTGCGCAGGGTTCTGCTGCTAAGTTTCAAAGTGTAAGGGGGGTTATGTAACTTCCACCAAAGGGTTTAAAAACCTAATTCGATCTCCCAACAGGTTTTACGCGCTNAGGTTAGACAACAAGAGAATGAGATATTTATCAGTCAAGATAAGTATGTGACTGATATTTTGAAGAAATTTGGATTCAATGATGCAAAGCCTGCAAAGACAACTATGGAGAAGGACAAGCCATTGTTGAAAGATGAAGATGGTAAAGAGGTGGATGTTCATTTGTACAAATCAATGAATTGTTCATTGATGTACCTTACAGCTTCAAGACCAGATATTATAATTGTTGTATGTGCTTGTGCAAGATATCAAGTTACTCCCAAAGAATCACATCTCAATGCAGTAAAGAGAATCTTTAGATACTTAAGGCATCAACCAAAATTAGGGCTTTGGTATCCCAAGGATTCACCTTTTGAGTTGGAAGCATATACTGACAGTGTTTTAGATAGAAAATCCACAATAGGAGGTTGTCAATTTCTTGGAAGCAGGTTAGTGACATGGCAATGCAAGAAAAAACTGTGGTGGCAAATTCAACAACTGAAGCTGAGTATGTAGCTGCTTCAAGTTGCTGTGGTCAGGTTCTTTGGATGCAAAACCAACTACTGGACTATGGGTAAAATTTCATGAACACCAAGATTCATATTGACAATAACAGTACCTTATGCATAATTAAAAATACTGTCTTTCATTGTAAAACAAAACATATTGAGATAAGACACCATTTTATAAGAGATTGTTATGAAAAGAAGTTAATTCAAATTGTTAAAATCCATACTGACAAAAATGTTGATGATCTGCTTACAAAACACTTTGATATGGGTAGATTTCAATTTTAATTGCCAGTATTGGAATGATCAATCTTTGAAAACCTTATCTCTTTGTGTTTTTGTAAAGTTTTGTGAAGTATTTGTATTGTTATTGGTCTTAAAAGTTGTTTCTATTGCTGGTTATGTAAGGTGTTGCTAGTTATACTCATTCTGCTGCTCATTGTTCATGCTATTGCTGAGTATAATTATGTATAATGGTTATGGTGACTTTGTATTTCTTTTGGTTTTGTGGTTTTGGAACTAACATTTTGCAGGATAAGTTCATATTGGAATGTTGATTGCTGAGAAAGGGATATTTTGGAACAAGTGTGCAGACAATTCTACTGCTAGGCAAAAGATTCTGCTGCTAGTTATATTATTCTGCTGCTGGTTCTGATGCTGCGCAGGGTTCTGCTGCTAAGTTTCAAAGTGTAAGGGGGGTTATGTAACTTCCACCAAAGGGTTTAAAAACCTAATTCGATCTCCCAACAGGTTTTACGCGCTCACAATTGAAGTTTTTACAAACCCTAACACTCTTCTTATCATTGCAATAAAAAATCCCCAATTCCCAAACCCTAATTAATGGAGTCGACACGCAAATGGGCTGAGAGTCACAACAATGTTGCACTTCTGGATGCATCATTGGTTCCTGAAGGATTCACAGAGATGGTTCATTTCATCAATGCTACTTCTATTTGGTATGCATTAACTGTGAACCCTACTATATCTATTCCTTACATTAAACAAGTTTGGCTTAATGCTAAAGTCAAAATTATTAATGGGGAAAAACAAATTAAGGCCAAGGTAGATGGTCAACAAGTGCTTGTCACTGAATCTTCTATAAGAGAAACTCTTCTCTTTGATGATGATACAGAGACTAAGTGTCTTGTTAACTCTGCTATTTTTGAAGGTTTAAAAGACATGGGATATGAGAAGCAAAATGATGGTTTAAAGTTTCAAAAAGGGCTTCTCTGTTCTCATTGTAAGTTTTTAGTGCATACTCTTTTACATTGTTTGAGTCCTAAAACATCTGGGTGGAATGAGTTCAGTAATGTCATAGCATCTGCTATGATATTTCTGAGCAAAGGAGACCATTCAATTTTTCAAACATGATTTTAGAAGGTATGGTAAACAGTATCAAAGAGTCTGGAAAATATTTGCTTTATCCTAGATTTATACAACTCTTTGTGGAAAACCAAATTACCAAAACAAGGACTCACAGAGGAGTATATGAGGCACCCAAGCTTCTGTCAAAACTATTTTCCTATCTACAAAAAGATGGTAAAGGTTTTTCTGGTACAGTTACACCTCATTCAAAATATATGGTGGAACTTGTACAACAAACTCAAGGTGAAGAATCAGGAACTCCCACTGATTCCCAACCCACACCTACTTTTGAAACTGAAATTCCTATTTTTTAAGGCACCTCAAAGCAAACCAAAAAGACCTACAACCGTAGGAAAGCAAAAAAGGGTGTTCAACTACCTCAGGTTGACACTAGTATGGATGATGCAGATGAGGCTGTCTTAGGTGATGGTGAGGACATGTGGGGGGAGGGGGGCTATTCCTACTGCTTCTAGCTTAGAAGCAGAATAGGACATGGATAACATAACTAAGACCCCAAACCTGGCAACATCTTATGTGGAAGGTTCTTTTGAACCTAACACAGGTGATGGTAACCCTAGCCAAATGGCAAATACAGGGGGCTCAGATGATCAAACTAGGTTTGATACTGGGTTTACATCCATTGATTCACCTCTCGAGTCGGGTAACACAGACCGAAGTGATGAGGATAGACATGAAACAGAGGAATTGATGGATGACCATGTACAAATTGACAATGCCAGTGATTCACCTCTCGGACCAGGTTACACTGGTCGAAGTGATGAGGCTAGCATGAAACTTATAAAAGAATTGATGACCAAATATACCAATTTGGAGACAAGATGTACTAAATTGGAGTCTCATGTTCTTGATCTTACCAAACTCTCAACTTCTCAAGCAAAGGTAATTCAGACATTGAAGCTTCAAGTTATTGCTAGGAGGGGTCATAAAAGATCAAAACCTGTTAAGACTCAAAGACTCAAGAAGGTTGGCACAACACAAGTTGTAAGATCCTCTGAGGATGCTCCCAAACAGGGGAGGAAATCTAATGAAGATATAATGGGTTCAGGGGAGGCTCAAGATGAAAATGTTGAAAGTGTTGCTGCAATGGATATTGAGGTGAATAGTCCTGAAGATGTGCAAAAATTTGTGGTTGCTGATAATTCTGGGAATGAAGCGGTTCTTGAGAAGGTGTCTCATGAAAAAGTGGCTGAGAAGTTAAAGAATTTGGAGCTTGAGCAGTTGGTTCAAGCTTCAAAGTTCATGAATGAGACTATTCAGACCTTGGGAGAAGATGTTGCTGCAAGTTTTGTCAAAGCTGTGGCTCAAGTGGATTCTACTGCTGGTGATTTACTTGATGCTGCTAGTGCAAAGGTTGCAGATAACTCTGCTGCTAAGGATTCTGCTGCTGATTCTGCTGCTGCACAGGGTTATACTGCTGGTGCAAAACTTATGGATGATGATGTCTCAAAGGCAGAGGCAATGATACTGTTAAGTAAGAAAGCATCAACAGCACAATCAGAACAACAACAACCACCACAACAGACACAACCACTACCAACTCAACCACAACCAACACAACCACCAACATCTCAACCAAAACAACTCCCAAAATCATCACAAGTGTCAAAACCACCTACCAAAGGAGTGATAATCAGAGAGCCAGTATCTACAAAGAGAAAGTCTGTTCCAATTACTACAAAATCTGATAAGGGCAAGGGAAAAATGGTTGATCCAGAACCTGAGCTTGACTCAAATGATGAAGAACTATTGACTCATGTACCTTTTCATTTCTGGCCTAAAGAAAAACAGATGCAATATGATGATGATGCTGCTAAGAATTTTCAAGAAGAAGAATATCAAGCTGAGAAACAACTTCTTGAAAAGGAAAGACTTCTAGCTAAAAAAGAGGAGATGGGCAGGAAAGAATATGAGGAATGGGAGGCAGAAAAGATTAGGATGAATGCTGAAGTAGAGCTCTCAAAACTTGTTAAGATTGAAGAGCAAGAAGTGCCTACATTTGATATAAAGACTTGGTTAAAAGAGTTCACTGCTAAGAAACAAAAAGAAGCTGCTGATGCTAGAAAGAAAAGGAAGATTCTCAGGGGTCCAACACCTCTTCAACAAAGAAAAGAGTATGAGCAATACTTGAAAAATATGAAGGGATGGAAACTTGTTCAACTCAAAGGATTTTCTGATTCTGATATCTTCAAAATGTACCAACAAGCTAAGATAGAAACGGATAGATTTATTTCTATTGGGTCAAAGGAAGATGAAGAATACATTTCTGAGATGAATAAGAGAAGAAGGGGACCTATGAAACAAAAGAAGCAGAGGTAGCACAAGAAGTAGTGAAAGATAAAGAGGCTAAAATAAGTGAAGAGCTTAAGATAGCAGAGCAGGTGAATGAGAATGAAAGTAAAGCAGAGAATGTACCTTCTCCTAGTCATGGTAGTAAAAGAAGAGGAGTGAGGAGAAAGACATTTGCTAGGAAGAAAAGGAAGGTTAATATTCCAAGCAGTCTAGAAGGATCTAAGAAAGAGAATGAAGAAGAAGCTGAAGAGGAAATTTCACAAGAAGAGAAAGAAAGATTTATGGCTCTTACAGTGTTGTCTAAGCATACAGAACCACCAATCACAAATGCAGTTCCTCTAGCAGCTAAGCATCCAATCATCTCATACACATTTAGAGTTAGAGATGGAAGTGAAGGATATTGGGAATTTAAGAGAACTAATGGATTGTATTATGGGTTTGTTAGTTTCTCACAATGCTTTTCTTCAAGGATAGAGATGATGTGGTTGATATCTGGAGACTATACAAAGAAAAATTTGGAGTTGCACCACCAGAAGATGATTATGAAAAGATAGTCTATCATAATTTGAGAATAATGTTTGAATCTCAAATTAGTGATCGTGAATGGATGGAAATGAGAAACAGCAAGGTAAATAAATGGTACTTATATCACTCTTGTGGTGTACATGAGTTATCAGCTGGAGGCGTTACTGTGTTTTTATTGGTGGAGAAAGATTATCCTGGTTTGAATGCAAATAGGGAAATACTTACTCAAATGGTACAAAATAATACATTAAAATTGTAGAAACATTTTCTATCTGATCATCAAGCTTACAAGTTGCTGAGGAAGTATGAAAAGATACTTGATCCAAGCTTAAGAAAGAAGAAGTAGAATGTTTGGAAGCAACCTCTTGGTGTTTATTTATCCTTAAGAGAAACTTGATGATTTGGGGAGCAAATATCAAGTTTAGGGGAGGATTGTTGGGTTTTGAGATTCAGCTGCTCAGAATTTGTCTAAGTGTCATACTGTTGCTAGGCCAGATAATACTACTGCTAGTGTTATCATTCTGCTGCTGATGGATTCTGCTGCTGAAGAGTTAAACATTCTGTTGCTTATGTATTTATTCAACTGCTTAATAGATAATATTGTATACGTGTTTTGTAATTATAGAAAAGATATTATCTTGTGTAGAAAGCTATTGTAAACCGTTGATGCGTGATTTTGCAACCTTGCAAATGGTTTTACTTCTCAAGGGATCTTGAGAAGCTTGCAATCCTCACCAGGCAGTGTACCTGACCGATGTAGTATAGTGAGTGGCAAGTACCGGGGGATTGATCGTTCTCTAGGGGAATAGTGTCGTTATGATTGAAGACTACGTGAACTAGGTCTAAAGGTGAGGGATGATTCTTTTTGTATTTTTATATTTTTATGAATGCAAAGTAAAAATCTCGGGTATTGGAAGAGTGGGCGGAATTAGTTGCTAGTCAACTAACCCAAATAACTACTAATGCAATAAAATAAAATAACAAGAAAAGTAAATTGGTGAAACTTCTTATAATGAAAAAATGTATTTACTTAGATTTCCTTACTCCCTAGCTATCTCTTATTAATTAATTGGTTTGTTATAATTGTTTGGATGAAGGGTTGTTTTCCTTAATACCAGTAGTGGGGGTGTGTTCGAATTTCCCCTACTCTATAAGCTTCTATCTCTTCCTATGACCGACACCCAGTATCAAATCATGGCCTTGATATGTGCTTATTCACATATCTTTTATTCACCATTATTAGACTATTTTAGACCAAAAACTAACGTTCAAAGCCAAAGATATCGTGTTTTTGTGTTTATGACTGTGCAGGTATGGATATTGCTAAAACATCACCAAAAGCAACCTAAAAGCCCAAAAAAAAGCACGGGATGTGGAAAAGAGTTTGAAAGAGAAGCAAAAGAAGAAATCTACTCATGAAAAGCCCGTGAAGATGAATTATTTCTCAAAGGCTCAAGAAAGTACAAGAGACACTTAATCAAAGCTCATTGATGATTATGATGCTATAACTTTCTAAATCCGAGCAAGTGATCACATTTACATTATTGAAGATCTTTGGAAAGCTCGTCAACACATCACCTCAAAGTTACAAGGACTATAGTCGTATTTTAGAAAGTTAAGATAGTGTCGTATCTCTAGTTTATGCTTTGTATGAACGGAATTAATCCCAGACTAAGGGGCCTAAGTCCATATGTAAACAAGGGATCAGTCACCGGTAGACTCCTTACTACACCCATGGCCTCACTTTAGTCTTTGTCTAGTTGGTAGCATTTTTAGCTTTGTATCTGTTCATTTCTCCTTGTAAGCTGTAACCGGTTTTAATACAAGCATTTTTCATTTTCATCGTCCAAGTTTTTACTTTGCTTAGTTTCCTTGTTATTTGCACCTTCTTTTCATCCTTATTCAAGCTTCGTACTTCATCTTGATTCAATATAAGCTCACAAAAGTCATTGCCACCACCTTTGTGCATGAGAAATTTTCGGCTTATGATTAATGACCTTGAGCTTATTTGGGTTTTCTGCTAGCTTGTAAAGCTTTTGTTTCGATTTGTTTTAGCTTATTTACAAGTTTTAGAGTTGTTATCTTTAGCTTTTTAATCTTTATTTTGAGTCTAAACTAGCTTTTCATTTACAAGCCCTAGAAATATGTTTTGCTTATTTTGATTAGTTGTGTCTTCTATAGCTTATTTTGAGTATTGGTCTTGCTTAATATTGAGTTTAAATAAGTTTTCATTAAGTTTTCATAAAAAATTCACGTAAAAAATATGTCCAGTGTGTATTTAGGGTTTAATAGCGAGTTTGGAGTCCTTTAGGGTTTAGTAGCGAGTATGGTTCAAATTTCATAGCGAGTATGCTATTTTTATTTTTGGCTAGCGAGTTTGATCTTGGCTAGAATAGCGAGTTTGTTTTTCTTTTCAACCTTAGCGAGTTTCCTTCTTTTCTAGTGTATAGCGAGTTTGGTTCAAAGTGTGTAGCGAGTTTGGGGTTACATAGGGACTAGCGAGTTTGTTTCCATTTCATAGTAGCGAGTTTAGTTTCCTTAAGAGTCTAGCGAGTTTAGTGATCACATAGGTCTAGCGAGTTTGATTTTTCATTTTAGCTTAGCGAGTTTGGTTCCATTTTTTGTCTAGCGAGTTTGATTTTCCATACATAGCGAGTTTCATATTTTGTTTTTCTTAGCGAGTTTAGAATTTTATTTATTTTAAGTTTTCGAGTCTTAGTCTTTTATTGTCGTGTCTTGTTTATAAAGCCGAGCTAGGCTTATTTGCACTCCATTGTTCATCGAGTGGAGTTTACTTTTATCCATTTCTTACCGTTACTCTGTCGAATTTTCTTTTGAACTTTTTAACTTAGTTTAATTTTCTTTCGTTAATTAAATACAAAACAACAAAAACATTTTCTTTATTTCTTTCTTAAGTTTAAACTTTTATTTCTTTTTCGCTTTACTTAGTCTCATGTTTTCTTTCATAGTTAAACTTATTTCCTTTCTTATCGTTCTTTATTTCATTTAAACTTTATGCAAACCTTTCTTAGTATAACTAAAACAAATTCAACATCTTTTAAACCATTCATCTCACATAACTCACGACTTGAGTGACTAGATCAATTTCAACGCTCGTTGGGACAACGATACCCGTGGTTCTTCTTTCACTAGCTAAGAAACGCTCTTATCAGGCCTCCCCAATAGTCACTTATGCATTAAAAACAACCAATAACTCCGGTGTACACAACCAAGAAATGTTTCTTAAGACGTTCAAGCACATTACCACATAGGAAGTCGGCCAGTTTTCTTAAGCCTAACGCAAAATCAATCAACCAATACAATTAAACAAACCAACAATCAATAATTAATAGCTAGGTTTCATTAGATCTAAGCAAACACTAAAAACCTAAGCTAGCATGTTAAAAGAAAGACAAGAATAAAAGATAATCAAACAACACATAGACATATTGAATGTTTAAAAGGTATACTTATCTTCAATTAAACATGGGTGAAAAAAGGGTTTGAAACCCTTACAAGAGTTGTAAAGTTCGGCTAGGGTTTGTTGCTTAAAAGTTCCACACTAATGAATGAAAAATCCAAATCTATATATAGAGTTACAAGGCTGACGGCGTCAGGTTATAGATCCTGACGCCGTCAGATCACCGTGTTTAGGGTTCTTGGATCACCTAGATCCACTTCTAATGTNAAGGTATACTTATCTTCAATTAAACATGGGTGAAAAAAGGGTTTGAAACCCTTACAAGAGTTGTAAAGTTCGGCTAGGGTTTGTTGCTTAAAAGTTCCACACTAATGAATGAAAAATCCAAATCTATATATAGAGTTACAAGGCTGACGGCGTCAGGTTATAGATCCTGACGCCGTCAGATCACCGTGTTTAGGGTTCTTGGATCACCTAGATCCACTTCTAATGTCTTCACCTTATAAATTCCTCTGGGTCGTCTCTCTTTAGCTTTACACGTGACGGCCTACACTTTGTAACACCTAACGCCGTCAGGTGTTAACTCACAAATCCTTCACTTGAGCGTCTAGTATAAGTAGAAATCCATCTCTTGTGTCTTCAAGTGACGGCGTCACGTAGTGGTGTCTGACGCTGTCAGGTACAATTTCCAGCATGGATTCTTGACTCTGTCGTTTTCTTCATTTTTCATTCCAAAAACGTCTAAAATGCTCCATTTTCCAGAATTCTTGGCCAAAGTACCTAAAATGACAAAAGAAACGATTTGAGGAAATATTTGATCATAATATCATGATTTACGGCTTAAATGGCCCTCTAAAATCATAACAAATATTTCCTTATCAAATACCCTTACACTTGAGATTTGCTTATCCTCAAATAAATGAGCTTTTATACCAATTAAAATATAAGCTAGGGGTCATTTAACATTAATATAAAAGTAATTACAACAAGTGATCGTTCCACTTTAATCAAAATAAGCACGGAAATTATACACCAGCACCTTACATTTAGTGTTTCGATACTCTCATCTCTCGGGTGTTATAAATCTATATATCACTAATGGAAATGGAAAAATATCTCTCACTACCTGTCATAGCAAATAGATTACCATAAGCTTGGGAAAGGATCACAAAACCTCCATCACTTGGTGTAAGCACCTAGGAAAACTATCAAAGAGGGCTTTTCAAGGGTTATAATGCTAGGTGTAGGGTTATGAAAAACAGAGTTTGTTGGATAAGGGATATTTTAACTGGTGGCAAGTCAATCGTCTTAGTTAATTAAATGTACAATGTGGCTTTGCTAAGCCAAGACTCGAGTCAACTTGAGCTAACTATGAAATAAAAGAAATATAAATAAATAAAAAGGAAGGGATGGTAGTCCGTATGTTTTTTCTACTTGTCTTTTTCCAATTTTTTTTGTTTTTCTTGATTTATTATTATTATTATTTTTTTGCATACAAAATAATACATTAAGGGGGCTCGGTTCTCCCCTTACACTTGAGCTTTTACATAAATCAAAATAAAGACTCGAATTAAGATAATCGAAACATTTGGAGTACTTTAAAGCATTAACGCATTTATGGGGTTAATAATTGATGTTCTTCCCCATTACTCCATAACACTAGTACTTTACCCATAAGTCCCAATCGTCCCAAAATAATATGTACAAGATATGACTCGACTTAGCAACCATGTAACCAATTACACAATTAACAAAGGGTTTAAACGAATAACAATAATGCACTAAAGATGAGTGCATACAAGGTAGGCTAAGGCGATTTGGGTGTACATTTGGGGGTGGATTGTAAACAAATTCTTCCTTTAAGTAAAATGCTTAAAGTTAGAAATGAAAAAGATAGGCTCTGAGGGGTGTACTAGAGGTATCATGTACTAAAAATGAGTACATCGCAAAGGTGTGGGAGAATTACTTGACCAATGAAGTCAATGTAATTATATTACAGGCTTAAAACATGGGTTATTGATGACATCAAATAAGTACATATTATTGTCATCATTTATCCTATTTATTTGCCTTGTTTTATTACATTATCTATGAGAATCGATACTTAATTGTTTACTTTAGTAATTCTCAGATAAAAACAAGCAATTAGAGAAACTTGGCGATTTTGGACGAACTATGGAGCAAAACAAGCAAGAAGTCAAAAGTCTACTGAAATCCAGAAGATGCGCCGTATCTCTATCAACAGATACGCCGCAGTATCATACTTAGATGAATTCGAAGACCATTGCCTGTTTTTGAAGAATGCGCCGCATGGAATTCTACCATGCGCCGCTTATGAAACTTTGGTCAACGCAGAAGATCAAGCTTGTTCTACTCCAGATACGCCGCATTATACTTCTGACATACGGCGTATCACTATCAAGACTTCGCCAGATATAATCCAAGACATTGAAAGACATGCGCCGCATAAAGATTCAAGTTACGCCGCATCTGAAGACGGTGTATGAATATTCCAGAATATATTAATCTTGGACCCCACGCGAAGTTAAGTACATGCGCCGCATCTACCCATGTCATGCGCCTCATCGTACACTCAGACAGAAACTATAAATACCCCAAGACCTAGACGAATTTTGTATGCACCATAACCCTAAGGAGACGAACTCAGCCGAAGAAGCATCACAAGACACACCCAAATCGAAGATATTAGAGCTGTAAGAAGGTCCTGCATGTATTTAATTCATTAAGTAGTTTTGTTTTATTGTAATAGTACACTTTAATTCATCAGGATTTATGGGCTCAAATCGGCCACCAAACAGGACCCCTTAATATTGCTTTCCCATCAATTAAAGTCTATATAATGATGTCTTTGGTGATTTATATTAGTGCATTTATTACCTCTGTGTTTAGCTGGTCTTCTGGGCTACCATACCTGTTCCTCGCCTATTTAGCTGATGTCTTTAGATAAATAGGATAATCATAAGTAATCATTAGGAGTTTACTCGCCGATATAATAGATCCAACGAGAAAGGAATAACTGCAAAACACTTCATATAGAACTAGCAATAAAACAAGTGACAAGCTACTTGACTATCAGGACAAGCCTTCTTCTGCTTCTAACTATCTATCTGTGTACGTGTTTGCTATTCGCTGATTCGTTCTCATTAGTTTTAATTTACTGTTTAATATAACCAAACCGTGCCAGTCTCTCAGGCTGAAACCCCTTGCGTTAGATTAGGTTGTAAAACTAACTTAGGATATTAAAATACTGATTAGGTTAACTAGATAATACGTTCCACTCTTAGTGATCGACACTCTACTTACCATTATATTCATACTAACCGGGTACACTGCTCGTTAGGTGTGTGCGTTAATGATAAGTCGGCTAAACATAAATTTAAAACTTGAGTAAGCATTAATACTGTTAAACCGCAACGACACATCGCGACCGCATCAAGTTTTTGGCGCCGCTGCCGGGGAGTGAATTGTTATTATCTGTTAATTTGATTAGTAATTTAATTAGATTTTTCTTTTTATTAGGTTTAGATTCTAACCACTAACTTTGTTGTATATTAGTTAGATTGCATTCATTGTATAATTTGCATATTTTCTGTTTTTATTTTATTTTCTGTATTTTTATTTTTATTTTTCTTTATTTTTTTGTACTAACTGCTGTTGTTGTATTGTGCTGATACAAACGATACGACGCATCTGTTTTCTCAGATACAGCGTATTGCGTTTTAATCTTTAAATACAACGCGTTTAATAATTCGAGTACGACGCATCTATTTCCTAGATACGACGTATTCTGTTTTAAAAAAAAGAAAATTTTCGAAACCCTAACGCCATACGACGCATCTGTTTTCACAGATACGGCGTATTATATATTTTAATTAAAAACAGTTTTCGAATTAATTAAACAGAAGCGATGCATCGATTTTTATCGATACAACGCATTTACTGAATCAAAAATCTTGTATTTTTAAGCGTAACGAAAATACGGCGCATTAGCTTCTGCTTATGCGGCGCATTTAATTTTTATAAATATAATCGATTTTTGACATTTAATAAGATACGATGCATTCTAATTCAAAAGCGGCGTATCGATTTCCTGAGTAAAAGTCTGGTTTTAATTTTAATGTAATAAGATACGGCATATCCCTTTTCCAGGATACAGCGCATCACCTGCAGATATCAGCAACTTTTATCTTTGATATTCGCTTCCTAATTTATCAAACTTTTTCTTCCAAGCGGACAAATCCTACTGACGATTTTACCTATGATGACAGGAATTGTTGTCGAAGACATCACGATGAACAAGTATCTTGTTATGGAACATAAGGAGAATAAGCATGAAAAATCTTGCACTGAGAAGATGTTGATTTCTGAGAACGATGATGAATACGATAACTATGAAGTTAGTTTGAGCAAGTTTCCAGCAATATGCGATACTCATAAAAGCCGAAGAAGGTCAGAATGGAAGAAGGAACTCTTACTTTCAGATCCCTATGAAAATTTCAATGCTATTGTCTGGAACTTGCCTACGATTGATACTTTACTGCAATCCGAGCCTCACACCACCATGCCTGTATGCTCATTGAAAGTTTATGAAGATGCTAAGTTCAATATATTCGCCATTGACGCTGATTTATTTTCTTGGGAAACTCCTCTTGAAACTATATTTAAGGAATTCAAACGCTAGAGTAGCATTGAGGATGATTTATTCACTTATGACTTACTAATGAGCTACACTGAAGATGAATTGCTACTTTTGTGGCCCATCATTGAATCCAAAGGTTTGGTTTGGACTACTATTGAAGAAAAAGATGGGAAGTTTCAAATCGAATACATGAACTCTAATCACGCGATCACTAAATCAAACAACCGAAGCTATAACGAAGTAAGTATCCAACCTACACAACCTTCCTATACGCCTTATTTCGAGCAGTACTGGGGATTAGACAAAAGCAGCCTGGAAGATGAGAGAATGTATGCTGAATCGGAAATTCTATTTCATAAAAGGATAGTAAGGTTAATGGATATCTCTTTAGAAGAATGGCTTGAACTCAAAAATGGTGACCCCAAATTTGCTCCTATGGATGATGTTAAGCGCATAGTGACCTCATGGTTGACACGAAGTTTTAGAGAGCAATTCAATGAGTTCATGGATATAAGGAAGAAGATAATGAGAAATACTAGCTTTGACGTTAACCACGATCCCAACAATGTCAATTTTTCAGATTGGTTAGCTAGTAAATTCAATAATCATAAAACCATGGATATCGCCACCAAGGATGCACTGTGGGTTTATTGGACGAGAGGTGAAGATGAAGAAGTAGAATTTGATGCTGAGTCATCATGCGATAATTTGACTATTAAAGATGGCATCGAGGAGTTGTTTAGCATCGACACCGACATATTTGACTACGAGATACCCTTATGCAAACAATTCAAAGAATTCAACTATCTTTTTCAAATTGATGTTGATGTGCTCACTGGAGACTTACCAGGGTTTAAAACCTATGAAGAATTTAAAAATACTTGGTACTATGAATGGAATGATGAAACACCATGGGTACGGGATAGACCATGGCAATATGGGCACTTGTGAATGGCCAACTTGTGATTGGAAAAATGATGGAACCTGTAATGGGGGAAGTATAATTGGTATGAAACGGGTTGGTAACGATGTCTACTTCGAGGACTACGGTTGGTATGACCAAGTTGAAGACTACCCGCGTAGGGCAAAAGCTCTACAAGAAAAAGGTCGAATTGAGTACTTAAAACATTCTGTCAGTTTATTTAATGCGGCGAATCTCTGTTTAAGGATGCGACGCATCTTTTATTCTGATTCGTATTAATTCCAGGCTCGATACGGCGCATCCTCTTCCATAGGATGCGGCGTATCAACTGACCTGATGATTTTCAATTTTTATTTTTAGGTTTTATTTTTACTAACTACTAATGTATTATGCAAGTTTGAACCTTCTTAACTCAGGTGTGTTAAAGTCTTGGTGGTATAATAGATTCCTGTACTTTCTGTGGAAACATCATTCATTGAGCTTAAACGTTTCTCATCCACAAGAAAGTAGATTTTGCTCGATAAACCATAATGGAGGATCATACCGAGCTAATCTAAGGGGGAGTTCCTACGTTCTAATTCTTTTATTTTCTAATTTTTAACTTTTAATACGAACAACGAGGACGTTGTTTAACTTAAGTGGGGGGATGGAGAATTAGAACGCTTACTTGTCCTAAACTTTTCAAAATATGCTTAAAATGCGCTTAATTTATCAAAATTTAATTTTTTTTAGCATGTTTTTGTTTAAGTCTAAATTATATAACCGCACACATAACTTTATTTTTTCCAAAAATTAAAAACTTTAGTGTGCCGGTGATTTTTAAACTTTAGAACTTGGCTTGTATACTATTCGAGACCACCATAATGAGTATTATCGATATAATTGGAGTGACTTGTCTAACTTGGTAAATTTTTAGGATTAAACCCAAATAGCCTTTATATTTTATGTGATATTAACTAACTACATTGGTTAGTTAACCCTCGTATAAACCCTTTTGTTTACTCTCACTTTTAGAGTAAGATACCCCTAGAAAAACCCTCAGAGCCATTCCTTTCATTTCTTACACCTTTGTTATAATGTTTTGTTACACCCTTACACCTTAGCCTACCCTGTAGATTGAAATCCGTGGTTAGTTACTTTAGGCAAAGTGGGTTTCCTTACATTAACTGTGTTCGTGTGTGTAATTCATTATCCTTGGTTAGGTCGGAAAATTGCACAATGCAATTGGAGTGAAAGTGCATATTGTATATTTTTAGTTTATTTTTCGTGTGTTTACCACTTTCACTATTACAGTTATTTTTGAAAGTTATGAAAAGTATGGAAAAATCATCCGGAAAAATCGTGATAGAAAAGTTGTAAAATTTTACACAATTACGTTTGTATAAAAAAAATTCGGAAAAATAGAAAAGAGAAAGAAAGAGAAGAAGTTGGAAGTTTGTTTTAACCAACTTATGTAAAGTTTTGTATTAAGTGGAAGATATCTCCACTATTTATTGTTGTACTATATTTATGGATTGAATAGGAGTTGGCCGTTGGGAACGCCAACTAAGGTTTATTCTTTGTTTAAGATTTTACTGAGTATAATTCGTGTCTACCTAAAGCGTGAGTTACATGAGTCAAAAGTGTGAGTTCTTCAATGATATGAGTCTTATTCATGGGATGGTAGGGAAAGTAATTAACCACACTTAGGATTTTAATCTATTTGTTTGTTTCTTTTTATTTTACACCAATTTATATCCTAAATGTTATCCTTACCCAACCGTATTGTTATATTCGTTGTTAGCTTTCGAGCATCCGGATATGATGATGGCTTAGTGAAAATATTAAATGTATGAATAAGGTAGT
>LBNU01023249.1:32945-54692 GCA_014162995.1 Artemisia annua
GAAAGTAATTAACCACACTTAGGATTTTAATCTATTTGTTTGTTTCTTTTTATTTTACACCAATTTATATCCTAAATGTTATCCTTACCCAACCGTATTGTTATATTCGTTGTTAGCTTTCGAGCATCCGGATATGATGATGGCTTAGTGAAAATATTAAATGTATGAATAAGGTAGTGACCATCCGAGTATTAGATTAATTGACTAACGCGCTAGCGATCTAGTGTATGACTTGGTGACCATCCGTTATGCAAATAACGCGCCAGCGATCCAAGAAGTGCACTAGTGACCATCCGTTAGTTGAAGTGTTGAAGACTCGCGCCAGCGATCTACTAGGTTTATGCAGGAAATGTTAGAACAAAGCTAGGTTCAACCCTTAAGCCTCTAAACCCAATTTACCGCTTTAGACTTATTACTCCTTGGCTTTAGTGGGGTAGATGCGTATACTTGTCAAGCTTATGATAGAATATTCGTCACGACTAAGCAACTAAACGATTTAGAATTGTTTTGATATTGAAAATTTATTTTGTTTCTACTTCGTTAAGTGTTTGGTTGTGTGGTTATGATAAAACGAATATGTGCTTAATGATACAAATAAATCCTAATACCTTTTAGGATACATTTTTATAATTATAATCTAAGGTTTACTTAGGGACAAGTAAAGTTCAATTGGGGGGATATTTGATGACATCAAATAAGTACATATTATTGTCATTATTTATCCTATTTATTTGACTTGTTTTATTACATTATCTATGAGAATTGATACTTAATTGTTTACTTTAGTAATTCTCAAGTAAAAACAAGCAATTGGTAAAACATGGCGAGTTTGGACGAATTATGGAGCAAAACAAGCAAGACGTCAAAAGTCTACTGAAATCTAGAAGATGCGCCGTATCTCTATCAACAGATATGCTGCAATATCATACTTAGATGAATTCGAAGACCATTGCCTGACTTTGAAGAATGCGCCGCATGGAATTCTACCATGCGCCGCTTATGAAACTTTTGTCAACGAAGAAGATCAAGCTTGTTCTACTCCAGATACGCCGCATTATACTTCTGACATACGGTGTATCACTATCAAGACTTCACCAGATACAATCCAAGACACTGAAGGACATGCCCCGCATAAAGATTCAAGTTAAGCCGCATCTGAATATGGTGTACGAATATTCCAGAATATATTAATCTTGGACCCCACGCGAAGTTAAGTACATGCGCCGCATCTACCCATGTCATGCGCCACATCGTACCCTCAGACAGAAACTATAAATACCCCACGACCTAGACGAATTTTTTGTGCACCATAACCCTAAGGAGACGAACTCAGTCGAAGAAGCATCACAAGACACACCCAAATCGAAGATATTAGAGCTGTAAGAAGGTCCTGCATGTATTTAATTCATTAAGTAGTTTTGTTTTATTGTAATAGTACACTTTAATTCATCAGGATTTATGGGCTCAAATCGGCCACCAGACCGGACCCCTTAATATTGCTTTCCCATCAATTAAAGTCTATATGATGATGTCTTTGGTGACTTATATTAGTCCATTGATTACCTCTGTGTTTAGCTGAGTCTTCTGGGCTACCATACCTGTTCTCGCCTATTTAGCTAATGTCTTTAGATAAATAGGATAATCATAAGTAATCATTAGGCATTTACTCGCCGATATAATAGATCCAACGAGAAAGGAATAACTGCAAAACACTTCATATAGAACTAGCAATAAAACAAGTGACAAGCTACTTGACTATCAGGACAAGCCTTCTTCTGCTTCTAACTATCTATCTGTGTACGTGTTTATTCGCTGATTCGTTCTCATTAGTTTTAATTTACTGTTTAATATAACCAAACCATGCAAGTCTCTCAGGCTGAAACCCCCTTACGTTAGATTAGGTTGTAAAAATAACTTAGGATATTAAAATACTGATTAGGTTAACTAGATAATATGTTCCACTCTTAGTGATCGACACTCTACTTACCATTATATTCATACTGACCGGGTACACTGCTCGTTAGGTGTGTGTGTTATTGATAAGTCGGCTAAATATAAATTTAAAACTTGAGTAAGCATTAATATTGCTAAACAGCAACGACACATCAGTTATCCTAATGCCTCTTATCATGTAATAAATCCTAACTATACGAATGTAGTCTCACTTGTGGTCTTGGGATGCATCGCTAACACAAGTTCTAGAATCTAAATATTACCGGTACACTCACAAGCACTAATAATGAATGCTTTTTCCTAACAAATCTAGGGGCGAACCTCACATATTTGGGGTGGAAATTTTTGAGTGGTACGGTTTTTGTGCTAGTCATATAACTCCTATCCATGAGACGCTTATTAACACTAAAGTTTTACTCTTAAATGTTGTAAAAAAATTTAAATTTGGTGCTAAATTTGCCCTAACAAGTATTTCTCTCAATTTTATTACACATCTACTATTAAACAAACAAAAATCAAGTGCAATTGTAATCTCTAAGGTATCCTCATTTACCCCCTTACACTTAAGTTAAACATTGTCCCTAATGTTCTTGAAAAGTAATAAAGTAAAGATAAATGAAAAATGAATGAAACAAGTACTCCCCTGATTCGCTCGGTGTGGATGATGTGGTAACACAGTTAAATCCTCCTCCAAGAAAATGTGAAAACTCAAGATTGAAGCAGCGCCAAAAGCTTGATGTGTTGCATGTACATCTTCTTGTCCAATATAACCTATTAGATAGCTAATAAAATAGACACAAAAACCTCGCATAAAATCGACGGTAAACTCTACATAAAAGTAAATCCTAGAAAGCAAGTAAAGATATAATGCTTGTGGAATGAATATTTGCAGATTACTGGATTTTATAAATTATAGATTTTACGAAACATTATAATTCCAGCAGAAAAACAAAACCTGGAAAATTTTGCAGAAAATACGTATGACGCCGTCAGGTTATAACCCCTGACGTCGTCAGAACTGATCTGACAGAATTTTTATATTTTGTTTCCGGAAAATTTCTAGAAAAACCTATGCTTTAATTCCTGGAATCCTGCAAAAAACATTCATTATGACTCGATACAAGCATTTGACTCAAACAAATATTAATATGCATGTTTATATCTTATTGTTATCGTTCATATTCAGTTCGTTCTTCAAAACAAATTTGGATTTCCCTTACACTTATCTTTTTGCAAAATACCTTTATATGTAATTAAGACAAAGTTAAAAACAAAATAAAGCATTTTCACAATTTATATTTGATACACGAACAATAAACATTAAGAATGAAATATGCATACGAAAGCAAATAAAAGCAAATAAACAAGCAAACAATTAAAAAGGCTTGGGTTGCCTCCCAAGAAGCGCTTTTCTTTATTAACGAGTCTTGTAGCTAGACTCAAAGTCACACTCACCTAGTGTCACTAATGCTCACGTATCCAAGTGAGCCATCTAGTTGTTGCTTCATTTTTCCTATAGTCATCACTTAGCTCTAAACATCCGGGATAATACCTCTTATTCTTTTCATGTGGATATTTAAGCCCTTTTCTTATGTCGTTCTCACTTAACATATCGCGAGGGGGAAGCCTATTACATCTCTCAATAGAAAAATCCTTAAATCTAGGGTGTGCACGGGGCATTTGATAGACAAAATCCTCATCTCCGTCTGGGAATGTAATTAACCATTCCATAAGTTTTTCATCTAATTTAGTTAGCCTTTTGAAAGGCTTCCCAAACACGACTTGGGTTAAGTTACTATCAATAAACTGTCCTAGATTCTCCATAACCATAAAATCAACTAAATAAACAAAGCTTCCAACAAACACATGCAATGTTTTCGCCCTAGCAACAATATTATCTCCTTGGTATTCTAACTCATTCACCATTATTTTGTTATATTCAGTACCCGAAATTATGTTCATTGGTAAAGACGAGTTAAGGTAAGCATCAAAGCTCCTAAATCCAATTTTACAAGGAAATTTCATATTAAAGAGACTATCTTTCTCAATCTTTGTCCTAGCGTCAACATACTTAAGAGGATCAGCTTCCTCTTCCCTCCTAACATCATCAACTACTTCACCATCACCTAAGTCCTCATCGGAATCTGAATAATAAAAAGGTCCATTTTCAAGGTCAGTATCGTGGTCAAATTTATCCATATCAGAATTATTGTTAAAGTGATGGTTGGGTAACAGATTTGGGGGGTTCTCGTCTTCTACAATAGGGGCCAGAACGGGTAGTTGAAAGTTTCTACGGTGAAACACATGAATAACAGGGATTAAATGATTGATATTATTCATGAAACAAACAGGTGAATTTACGAACAAAAACACGAAGAAAAAGATAGACTAAAGAAAACCTAATAAAAAGAAAAATAAAAATCTCACTAGATAGGAATCTAATGAGTAGACCTAATAAAATAAAATTCAAACTAAACAATAACTATTTCTCGGCAGCGGCGCCAAAAACTTGATGCGTAGTTTTGCAACCTTGCAAAAGGTTTTACTTCTCAAGGGATCTTGAGAAGCTTGCAATCCCCACCGGGCAGTGTACCTGACCGATGTAGTATAGTGAGTGTCAAGTACCGGGGGATTGATCATTCTCTAGGGTCATTAGGATTGAAGACTACATGAACTAGGTCTAAAGGTGAGGGATGATTCTTTTTGTATTTTTATAGTTTTATGAAAGCAAAGTAAAAATCTCAGGTATTGGAAGAGTGGGCAGAATTAGTTGCTAGTCAACTAACCCAAATAACAACTAATGCAATAAAAATAAAATAACAAGAAAACTAAATTGGTGAAACTTCTTATAATGAGAAAATGTGTTTACTTAGATTTCCTTCTCCCTAGCTATCTCTTATTAATTAATTGGTTTGTTATAATTGTTTGGATGAAGGGTTGTTTTCCTTAATACCAGTCGTGGGGGTGTGTACGAATTTTCCCAACTCTATAAGCTTCTATCTCTTCCTTTAACCGACACCCAGTATCAAATCATGGCCTCCCCAATAGTCACTTATGCATTAAAAACAACCAATAACTCCGATGTACACAACCAAGAAACGTTTCTTAAGACATTCCAGCACATTACCATGTAGGAAGTTGGCCAGTTTTCTTAAGCCTAACGCAAAATCAATCAACCAATACAATTAAACAAACCAACAATCAACAATTAATAGCTAAGTTTCATTAGATCTAAGCAAACACTAAAAACCTAAGCTAGCATGTTAAAAGAAAGAAAAGAATAAAAGATAATCAAAAAACACATAGACATATTGAATGATTAAAAGATAGACTTATCTTCAATTAAACATGGGTGAAAGAAGGGTTTGAAACCCTTACAAGAGCCGTAAAGTTCGGCTAGCGTTTGTTGCATAAAAGTTCCACACTAATGAATGAAAAATCCAAATCTATATATAGAGTTACAAGGCTGACAGCGTCAGGTTATAGATCCTGACGCCGTCAGATCACCGTGTTCAGGGTTCTCGGATCACCTAGATCCACTTCTGACGTCGTCACCATATAAATTCCTCTGGGTCGTCTCTCTTTAGCTTTACACGTGATGGCCTACACTTTGTAACACCTGACGCCATCAGGTGTTAACTCACAAATCCTTCACTTGAGCGTCTAGTATAAGTACTCCTTAGTCTATAAAAAGGGATCCTAGGGTTAGAGTTTAGGACATATAAAAGAAAAAGTCGAATCACTTCAAGGTTGTAAACCCTAATACTTTTGAGTATTCTTATATTAATATATTGAAGTGTTTAGTGAGAATTCTGCTGTTTACATTCATTGTTCTTCTTAAGTTATACATTATATTCTGCATAGCGTTTAAGTATATTGCAAATCAAGTCAGCTTCTATGCTTGTCGTTTTAGATTTCTCTAAGATAACAAACTAGATCAAGTGCTCAATTGGGATCAACAATTTTTGTCCCACAACGCATCATTAATCATTTTATTAATGTAAGAATCAAAAAGTGATGTTTTTTAATAGTTAATGGTTTTTTTTAAATGTACATATTCCGTTTTTGACCATAAATTTGAACGATACTAAATTCGAATTAGAAAAATTACAAAACATAAAAATTATAGATTTAGGTCAATCTTTACTAATGTTTTTTATTCACTCAAATCTGATATCATATGACTGAGATATAACATGCTAAATATGACGTTTTGTTAATCAGTTACTTTGTTCATCAATTTTATTCATGAACATTAGTTCATTAGTACATCAGTTAAGGATTTAGGGTTTAGTTCATCAGTTTTTGTTCATCAAATAAACTAACTGATGAACCTATGATAACATAATAGCTAAAATAAACAAACTGATGAACCTGCGATAACATAATAGCTAAAAGTCAATAACTGATTAACAAAAAAAACTAATGTTCATCAACTGAAAAGACATAAGCTAACTGATGAACTTATGATAACACAAATAAACTAACTGATGAACAAAAGTGTGTCTTGTTCATCAGTTCATATTGTTCATCACCTCATCAGTCTTGAACAAGATTATGAATGAACAAAGACTAATTGATGAACAATACTAACTGATGAACATAATTAACTGATGAACAAAGACTAACTGATTAACAAAATGTACATTTTAAAAAAAAAATTAACAACTGAAAAACATCACTTTTTGAATGTTACATTAATAAAATAACTAATAATGCATTGTGGTACAAAAATTAGAGTATTTAACGTAATTTTAACATTAAAAATCTAAGCTAGACATTTCATCAAACACCTTGTGTGCAACAAATATGAATAAAACGTCATCTTTAATGGGTGATATCTTATTTATATGACATCCAATTTGAGTGATTCAAAAACCTGTGTAAAGGGTTAACCAAAGTCTACAACTTTCGTGTTTTAAGTATTTTATGATTCGACAATTTTGAAGGTTAAAAATAAGGTCAAAAATGGAAAGAAACATCAAGAAAATCAAGACTCAATGAATATGTAAAAAAAAAGTTTCGAAATAATTAACAAAATTTATACCAAATTAAAGAGAATCAAATTTTAAAAATTGTGGTGAAATCGGTTTTTTCTAAAAGTTTGTCGTTTAAGAGATATTTGTGTTTGAAATTTGAGGTAGAAAAGCAAAAACGGGTCAAAAGACCATTAAACCCTTGGGCGGATTTTGTTAATAAAATAAAGTGGGGGACACATGTCGCTTTATGAATAGCTTGTTAATACAAATAATGTCAAAAACGTTATTCGCATTATTCGATCTTCTTGTGTTTTGATAATCACAAAATATAAAGACATGTTACGTAAAGTTACGGTTAATAAGTTTTTAACCGAGGAAACTCGTTACTTCTACGTAGCTTCTACAACGTCACTTCAGGTATGAACAAACTTTATACCGTCATTAGTTTGGTGATCAAAGAAGCTTTTATTTTCTTATAAACTTACATTTTTAAGTTTGACAAAACATTTTCACAAAAGTATTTTTGTGTTTTTAAAGAAATATTTAATTAAGAAAATATATTTAAATTCAAACTTATAACAGCTAGTTTTCCCCCCAAAATAGATGAAACTTCACCAGATAAGTTTTCACCGCGTCAGGACAAAAATGGGAGCGTTTTGTCGGGACGGTCCCTTAAAGTGGTCGACGATCAGTGATAAAGGACCATCGCCTATTTACGGGACCGTCTGGTCTGTCCTGTCGTCTATAAATACTGAACTGTTACACTTCAGAAAATAAGGTTTTTCACACACAAAACTTTCTGTTTTTATTTTCCCTTTAGTCTTTGATCACTATAACATGTCGGTATATGTTTATAAGTGATTTCCTCTTCCGTCAAGTGCAAGAGAAGAACTCTCGACATCAATGAAGTCTCAAGATGCTATAGGTGTCCACACACAAACGTAACAAGTGTTACGGTGATAGGTTCTNAAAACTTTCTGTTTTTATTTTCCCTTTAGTCTTTGATCACTATAACATGTCGGTATATGTTTATAAGTGATTTCCTCTTCCGTCAAGTGCAAGAGAAGAACTCTCGACATCAATGAAGTCTCAAGATGCTATAGGTGTCCACACACAAACGTAACAAGTGTTACGGTGATAGGTTCTGTAAATAATGTCATTGTTATCCGACTTGTGTGTGAGTCGAGGATGGGGATATTTGTGTGAACTTGGATGGTGATGTAGATCCAAAAGGTCTTGTAACTAGATTTGTTCATGTATTGGTGTGAGGAGAATGATGTCCTAGTGTGTACGTTAGGATTTAGTCGAACTATTATGTAAAGACTTAGATCGAGTGATGATCTAAGTGAGTCTTGTGTGTATTCTTGGTTCGGGTGAAGAACCAAGTGTGTCTAGTGTGTGAAGACTTGGTTCGGGTGAAGAACCAAGTGTGTCAAAGTGTGAAGGCTTGGTTCGGGTGAAGAACCAACTGTGTCAACTATGTGAAAGCTTGGATCGGGTGAAGATTCAAGATGGACAAGAGTGCTTGTTCGTGTGGCCACGTGGACCTTAGAGTAGATTGGTTCTAGCTACGTTTAGAACTCGACATTATGCTTAGTGTCGTTAAGCCTTGTGTAAGCATGTGTACGGATTGCACCGCCTGAAGGAGTGTGTTGATATAGTGATTGATAACTCTCGAGTATGGTGCTCGGGGAGTGGAGTAGGACGGAGAGTGAGCTTCGTTCCGAACCACTATAACTCGCCGCGTCCCTTTGGTTGTGTTCTTTCCTTACTCTTTACTTTACTTGTTTACTTANGCCTGAAGGAGTGTGTTGATATAGTGATTGATAACTCTCGAGTATGGTGCTCGGGGAGTGGAGTAGGACGGAGAGTGAGCTTCGTTCCGAACCACTATAACTCGCCGCGTCCCTTTGGTTGTGTTCTTTCCTTACTCTTTACTTTACTTGTTTACTTATGTATGTTAGTAGTCAAATTGATATCACATAACAAGTAGAATTCAATAAGTTTGCAAAAGATTATTAACTGGACCTAAAAACGGCGAAACGTTTTAACAACTAAAATGAAATGGTGAAACTATTCAACCCCCCCCCCTTCTAGTTTCTACAATTGGTATCAGAGTTAGGTTATCAAGATCTTTAGAGTATACTGTACTTTAAAACTTGAATCGATCTATGGAGTCTTAAAGATACTTACACGGGATTTATTTGAATTAGTCACCATCTTTCGAAAATGAAAACTTTGTCATTTGAAAAAATGAATTTGAAAGTTATGTGAAATCAATTAGTCATAATCTTTGGCATGTCGTCTTCTTTAATATTTTTAATCAGTGAGAATAGATTTTGAAAATTAAGATTTCATAAGAAACTTTTGCTAGACATTGAAGTCCAAATATTGGTTTATAAAACTTTGCCTAATAATTGGTTTTGACAAAACCATTTTATGAAATGTGGTATATAATATGTGGCAAAATATTTTAAACTTTCATCAAGAAAATGTTCAAGCCAAAGATGATGAAAATATGTTGTTAGTAAATCACTTGACTTAAGTAGAATCGTGTACTACTAGTTTGAACGTTTTTATTGTAGGTAATTTTGCCGACAAGAATCACATTAACAACTAAGTTGATGTACCAATCTACAAGTCTTGAAGTGATGACAATAAAGAAGACAAAGTACGTGTTTAAATAAGGGCCAAGATAGCTAGAGACTAAGACAATGCATGGCTAGATTGTGTAACTACAACTAAGGATGATTCGTCAAGTGAGTTTCATCTTCTCTTGATCACATACGATACATTGTTATGATATGTGTCATTAAGGATAGCTAGAGGCCAAGGTAAGTCTTCTTACAATTTTCCCCATTAGTTACAACTTGAATGCTTGCTATATGCACGTGACTATGTGATTTATCGTTACTTGCTTGCATGCTAGATAATATCTATATGCTCATATGTGCTATATGATTTGCGATCATTAGACATTTCGTCTAATTGCTTATCCTTCTTTGGATTCAAGCAAATTATTTGGAAAAATAATGGTCTTACCACAACCATTATTTATAACGAACTTCTCATCAATCAATCACTATAGACGATACACACTTACTTCACTCTTTGTTTGCTCTCTAGTTCTCGTCTATGACTTTTCTTGAAATATACATGATTGACTTCTAGCCTCTTCGATGCAAATCTCGTCCTTGAACCTCATTGAACGTTTTACTCTTTCCTTTCTTCTGTTTCGACTCAAAATCCACTCTTTATTCAAGCGTATCGAGTCTTTCCCTTTCTCTCCTGTCTCGATTCCACTCCATACCCATTCCTCAGCCTACTCGTGCGTATTGAGTCAATATTGAGCCTTAAAATATAAAAAGCTATATTTTAAAACAATTTGGAACCAAAGATTTTTCATATCAACTGAAAAAACAAAAATCGTCAAAACCACACAACTTTCTGACGGCGGTCCCTTATCTCTCGGTGGTCCCATATCGATAAGGGACCGTCAGCATTTTTAGGCAATACCAAGTTTTCTTACTGCATAACATTCAAAACCAAACCAAACACTCCCCTTTCCTACAGAAATGGTGAAAAACTAACCTACACCTCCAAACAATTGATTTCACCAATCAAACACTAACTAAAGGTTTACAATCCAAGATTATCAACAAATCAAGCACACTCATCAATAATTGTAAGTCAACTTTAATATATTCTCTTTCATTTCCTATTAGGGTTCACTACAACACAAAAGCTAAAATTTAGGGATCTTCAATCATTTGAAAAATTAACTATAATTACTACAAAATCCATTCAATATGAAACTAACAACACTCACCTAAATGTAGGATTTATCCAATTGATTATTTTTCAAAATGGTCAAAACTCATGATGAATCCCCAATACAAATTTTTGTTGTCAATAATGTTACAAAAACATAATTACATATTGTTAATAAATATCAAAAATGCTTTCTAAAGCATGCATAATAATTGGTAAGATAATGTGATGAACATAGTTCTTCAAATAAGAGCATTTGGAAAAATTAAATTTAAGAATGACTTATAAAAGCAAGAAAACTATTAATTCACACTTAAGCATCATCATTTTTTATGACCCTTGGCTCTTTATAGGTCTAAAATATGTCATCGGAAGAATTCTCAAATCGAAAAATTCATGAAGGGAAAATCATCGGCAAACCTTTTGACATCTTAACTAACATCAAAGAGAAACTTCTAAACCTAGGATTTCAAACACTCTGTCATCTTGATGGATTCATTTATCTTCAATTCATTTACGAATTCTATCAAACCTTTTCTCTTCGCTTAGTAAATAATCTCTGGATTATGACCTTTAAAATTGAAGGAAAACAATTTGTTCTATCCATCAAAGATTTTGGTGTCTTGCTCGATCTTCCTTTTGAAGGACATTGCTTTTACAACAATGAATGGTCACTCACTTCCATAATTCATAACAACAATAACATTTTCAAAGATCCATTCTACACAAAACTTGTTCATCCATCATCAGTCATACTTGAAATCACTAAGAAAAGACTAAACGGATACAAATATGACCTAAATGATACAAACAAACTCTTTACTGAAGAAGTTTGTCCATACCTCAAACCAGTTAAAATCATTATTCGTGAAAATATCCTTTACTCACTGCATAATCAAAATCAGTTATATGCATGTGAAGCTTACATGATTTATTGTATTTCCTCCTCCACACCCTTCAACTTGGCTCATTTTGTAGTCAATAGGATAAATGACTATAAGAACAGACCAAGTGAAATCCCTCCGTATGGTTTACTTCTTTCAAAGCTCCTTGCAATGTTAAGAGCTTCGTATCCAAGTCTTCGTAATAAAACTCTCATTCACGTCAAACCATCCTCAAATCCGTTATGTTACACGACAAATGAAGATATTGAAGACGATTTTCTTTGTGATTTTCACCATCACTATAACTAATTTCCTTGTATGATATATGATTGGGGGTGTAACTTCTTAAACTAATAGTATTAAACGTATTAGCATCACTAGGAATGACTCATGATGTATTAATATGCTTCTAACTGAGAAAAATTTAGTATCATGTATTCCTTTCATCTTTACCACCCTATAATTTGATCTCATGTCTTAGCCTAAATGTTTAAGCTTAATTGCTTCTGCTTAACTGAACTGTAATATTTGATACTTAGATTACATGATTATTAAGACATGCTTGTTTGACTGATTAAGCTTGTATTTGGATGATGTTATTGATTTGCTGAGATCATTTATAACATCCTTTATTGTCAAAACTTATGTCTATGCAGTTCATTGACATATAGGAATGAGTTGGATATGCAGGTTGCAGAAATGAGAAATTGGGCAAAATCCTGCAAACTCACTGCCGGCGGTCCTCCAGTGATAAGGGACCGTTGGTAATTTAACGGACCGTCCCTGTGGGATCACGGATTTTGCACTGTTTTCTTCTTTCCTGCAATCCTAACCTATTGCATGAATATCACCACCTAACCTTGTTTAGTTAAACATCTTTATGTGCTTAAAGTCTCTTAATGCATGCTTTGCCCAAACCATAACCATGCTTAATTATTCTTTATGTGCACTGTTTTCTTCTTTCCTGCAACCTAACCTATTGCATGATTATCACCACCTAACCTTGTTTAGTTAAACATCTTTATGTGCTTAAAGTCTCTTAATGCATGCTTTGCCCAAACCATAACCATGCTTAATTATTTAAACCTTACTCATCACCCTCAACATCATCACAACAATCATTCATCTCATCCTCATCACCTACAATGGCCTCATCTTCCACNTTTGTTACTGGCAAGGCATGGCAAGGAGTTGGTCACAAAACTATTTACCGAAGTGTTTTCACACAATGACATGACTTGTTTTTATGGGACCATTAAACTTTGGGCTTACCTTTTTATTCTCAAAACTTGATGTAAACTTGAAATTTTAATCTAATGTATTTTAACGGAATATGTATTCCGTTCTTTATTTCCTTGGGTGGTGATTTCCAATTAGTAGCACCCCATGACCCGAATGCTTCCGCTGTACCGATTTTGGGGGTGTTACAAAAAAAAACATCTTGTAATAGATATGAACAACGACTATAAATTATTAAAACAATTTTACGATGAGCTTGGGTATTTCCAGCAAGTTTGACCAACGTTGACCGTCATTAACCGTCGTTGATCATGGTTGACCGATTTTCAAAAATCAGAAAGGTTGGTGGCCTTATAGCGCCTAGTGATAAGGCGAAAAGTGTACCGCTTTTCGGGGGTCATTTAAGCCCTAAATCGTATTTATTTGATCAAATATCGCCCTAAATCGTTCCTTTTGGCATTTTAGGTACTTTGGAGAGAAATTCTGGAAAAGGAAGCATTTTGGACGTTTTTGGAGCATAAAAGTGAAGAATTCGACAAAGTGCCAAAATCTGCTGAATAGTACCATTAACGGCGTCAAGCATGGATGTGACGCCGTCAAGCCTTGATAAGCCAGAACGGATTAAAGAGGGACGACGTCAAGAAGGCCATCAAGAAACCCTAACCACGGCGAGCTGACGGCATCAAGGCTATAACGTGACGCCGTCAGATCTGTTTTTCTATATATATTCTGATATGTGTCATTTTACACATATCTTTTCGTCCATTTTACGAGTCAAAACAGCCAAAAACACCTAAAAATTATCAAATAATGTCACAAATATCCTCGGAGTGTGTTTTTGTGTATTTCAGGTACAAAGGATTGAAAACAAACGAAAAACGGAGCAAATATGTAGAAATGTCAAAATCAGTCCCTCAAGTTTGCAAAGTTGTCAAGAATGGTCCCCGGATACTTTATTTTGGAAATTAATCATACAAAGGTCCTTGGGAAATCAAGACATGTCAACAATGGCCCTTGGATAAAGTTTGGAGGTTTGGCAGTTTCAACCCCTGAAGTTTCAGAAAGTTACATGATTGGTCCTTATGTTAAATACTTACTAAACCAAATGGACCCAATCTAAACATTATCCTAATCCTAACCTATCATATTCGCATAATTTTTAGTCATAAGTGTGGAACTTTTTAGAGAGAAACCCTAGACGATTTTTGCAGCTTTTTTAAGGATTTTATACCATTGGATCTCTCATGTTACATTGAAGATAAGTAATCAATTAATCATTCAATATGTCTATGTGTTGTTTGATTCTATCTTACGCTTGTCTTTTATTTAACATGTTAGGCTAGGTTTTCTTTGTGTTTGCTTAGATCTAATGAAACCTAACTATTGATTATTGATTGAATGGTGTGTTATTAATTGTATTGGATGGGTGATTATCGATGTTAGGCTTAAGAAAACTGGCAGACTTCCAATTGGTAACATGCTTGAACGTCTTAAGAAACATGAACCAAGGTGTACTAAGGTTATTTGATTGTATTTAATGCATGAGCGAATTCTAGTGATCCCATGTTAGGAGCTTCTTAGCCGGCTCGACATAGGAGTGAAGTAGGAGCTTATAGAGTTGGGGAAGTCCGTACACACCCCCACGACTGTTATTAAGGAATACAATCCGTCATCCACGCAATTAATACACACTAATCAATCGGTAAAAGATAGTTAGGGAGTAAGGAAATCTAAGTAAACACACTTCTCTCCATATTAAAACATTTACTTTCTTGTTATTTTATTTTATTTGCATTAGTAGTTATTTGGGTTAGTTGACTAGCAACTAATTCCGCCCACTCCTTCAAAACCAAGATTTTTACTTGCTTTCCTAAAAATAATAAAATACAAAAAGGATCTTCCCTCACCTCTAGACCTATTAGAGTAGCTTTTCAATCCTAACGACATTATTCCCGCAGAGAACGATCAATCCCCCGGTACTTGCCACTACACTATACTACATCGGTCAGGTACACTGCCTGGTGGGGATTGCAAGCTTCTCAAGATCCCTTGAGAGGTAAAACCCTAGTGCGTGGTCGCAATCCCGCGCATCACCTAGACAGTAATTAATCGGTCTTGGTTTGCAACACTAGTTTAAAGTGATAAACAAAAAACTTTAGAATATTGTATATGAAAATATACAAAAAATACAAAAAAATAATAATAAATAAATAAATAAAATCGTAATATATATATATATATTTACATAGGGTTGTCGATACGATACGAAATGCGACCTGAGACCGAACGAAAATAAATATGTTAGGTTTGAGGCTAAACAAGTTCGGGTCAGAAATAGATCTACACGACTAACCTGTTTAATAAATATGTTAGGTTTTGGTTGAGATTCTCAACCCAATTACAAATCATCATGCATTTAAACATACATTAAAAATATTAAATATTAGAAGTTATGTGTTTAATTTCATTACAATAAGAACCAACTATTTTATATCTTTGTTAGATATATATTGTGTTTTAAAATATTTGATAAAGGTATATACTTATAATAAAAAAATTTATCGTGTTTCTTAAGATGTTTCTAACATACAACTTACTATATTCGATGTGTCCAATTAAATTGTATTCAAAACATAAACAAGTTGACACGACAACCCCATTTAATAAACGTGTTATTGTTAGGGTTGAACTTCTCGACACAATTAACTAAACATGTCAGGTTTAGGTTAAGATATTTGAACATGTTAATCCCAACACAACCCAATGCCTCCCCTACACATTCCGTGGCCATTTTAGTCACTTGTATTTTATGTTTCGTATTTTTTGCTTCATAGTTTATAATAAAAACAAGATCATAATGATAAAAAATATATTAAATAATAATAATAATAATAATAAAATAAAAAGGTATTTAATCATTCTAGAGGGGTATGGATAACCAATCCTAATGTTAAATTAGTTTTCTTTTTTTCTTTTTCTTTTCTTTTTTTTTTTTGAACGGCAAGAGAATATAAATTAGCAAACTAGCAAAAAGCTAGAACAAGTTACATACACGGGGATAGAGCGTTACAAGGGTTACATATCCACTCTATCCACTTAATAGGAACCTTTTTTTTTGTCTACTAGAGATCCAAGTAAATGACGCGAGCTTTACATTATCAATGATAAGCTACTTGTTGGGTTTTTTTGTAGCAAAATTCGTATCATTACGGAACCTCGAGAGTAGCCAATGAGTTGTTTGAACAACCACGTCGAAGAATCTGATGGAGGCGGCAGGGAGGGGGACTCTATCAGCAAGGTTAATTCCTTCGAGAAGATTAGCAATGGTGATGCTAGGAATGTTCCACCAGTCCACAATGCTTTTCCATATGTCCTTAGCAATAGAACATGATTCGAAAATGTGGTCTTCGGTTTCAATTGCATCATCACACATGGGGCAATGAACATTATCTAAATCAATTCCTCTGTAGTCGAGATTACCTTTTGTGGGGAGTCTTTTGTTTGTGGTTCTCCAGATGAAGATATTGACTTTTAAAGGAAGGAGTGTGTTCCACCGAGTTGGAGATACTTGTGGTGTGGGGGACATTTGGTTTATGTAGGAGTGCATCCCCTTGACAGTCTCTGGAATCATCAATAGTACATTCCCACGAATCACAATTATCAGATAGTCAGAGATGGGCCACAAGGCTGCACAATTCTGAAAACTCAGAATGCTCTAAACTGGACCTAATGGGCCTGCTCCATTCCCAGGTGAAGATCAGACCTATGGGAGGTGTAGAGGCAGGGGCGAGATGAGTTATTGCAGAAACATGGTTTAGTGGTTGGAAGGTTGGGCAGCAGTTACAAACCAAGCAAGACGGGTTAGAATCCAACCGCTATAATCTTGGGAAAGTGTCTTTAAGAGGCGATCCTCCAAGCCAAGTATCTAGCCAAAACCGTGTACTACAACCGTTGCCAATCTTTTTCTTAAATATCGAAGGTAAGTCAATGCCAATCTTACTGAGATCATCTTTTAGCTTGACAATACGGTACCATGGACCCTATTTAGATTTGACTAAGGATGTATCGTTTAACCCGCCATCTACACCATGAATAGAGCGAATGATTTTACACCAAAAAGATTGATTTTCAGTGTGAAATCTCCACCACCATTTACTAAGCATCGCTTGGTTACTAGACTTGAGGGTACCAATGCCAAGACCTCCATTTGAGATAGAAGAAGTTGCCTTATCCCAAGCAATCCAAGCAATTTTATTCTCATCCGTAGTCCCACCCCAAAAGAATTTTCTTCTAATACCTTCAAGCTTATTGAGTATTTTGTTGGGAGATTTAAAGGTGGAAAAATAATAGACACCAAGACTACCAAGAACGGACATGGTAAGTGTAAATCTTCCACCAAAAGAAAGGGATTTTGCTTTCCAATTAGAGAGCCTCTTATTGAACGTGTCAACAAGAATGCCCCAGTTAGCACACCTTGACATTTTACCACCGATTGGGAGACCCAAGTAGGTGTATGGGAAGTAAGAAGGAAGGCAACCTATGGTAGACGCAAGAGAGTTAACTTCCAAAGTGGTTACGCCAACACCATAAAGCTTACTCTTGTGGAAGTTAATTTTCAGACCGGAAGCAAGGTGGAAGCAAGTTAAAATTCTAGATAAGTTCATTGCATTTAACTATGACCATTCACCCATAATTAGTGCATCATCCGCAAATTGAAGGTGTGAAACGTGTATGTTGTCTTTACCCACTTTGACCCCATGGAAGATGTTGTTGTTACGAGCGTTTAGGAGGGCTATATTGAGAGCTTCAATTGCAATGATAAAGAGAAATGCTGAAAGGGGGTCACCTTGTCTAAGACCTTTTCAACTTTGAATTCCTTTGTTGGAGAGCCATTGATGAGAACTGATGCAAAAGCCGACTTGAGACAAGAGGAGATCCAAGTCCTCCATTTGTGACTAAAGCCCATTTGTTCCATAATGGAGAACAAGAATGACCAATTCAATGAGTCAAAAGCCTTTTCAAAGTCGACCTTGAGAAACATGAGACATTTTTTATATTTTTTTGCCCAAGAGATGTTTCATCAACAATAAGAGGACCATAAATGATTTGGCGCCCTTTTATGTATGCCATTTGCACCTCCCCAATTACCGAAGGAATGACAAGGGAAAGACGGTTAGCAAGGATCTTGGCGATAATTTTGTATTGACACACGATGAGACTAATAGGGCGATATTCACCAATAGTGAGCGGATCATCGATTTTGGGGATAAGGGTGATAAATGAAGAGTTACATCCTCTAGGGATATAGGCTGTGTTATCAAATTCTTTAACATAAGCAATGATATCTTCTTTAATGATCTCCCAATGTTTTTTAATGAATTTGAAAGTAAAACCATCCGGACCCGGCGATTTGTCCCCGCCACAATCCCAAATTGCGTCTTTGATCTCTTGAGGGGTGATGGTATGGTCAAGAAGATTAGAATCTTCTGCTGAAATGCGTTTGAAAAGATTGCTGGTGAAGGTTGGTCTATGGTTGTTGGTTTCTTTGAATTTAGACTCGTAGAATTGATGGATGTGGCTCTTGATCAAAACGGGATTAGTGATCCACGACCCGAGAATGTTTAAGCCATTAATTCTGCAGCGATTTTATTTGGAGTTCAACATTCCATGGAAGAAATGTGAATTCTCATCTCCATCAATAGCCCATCTAATCTTGGCCTTTTGACGAAGATCCATGACCTTTAACCGTTCCAAGGAAGTCATGACCTTTAACCGTTCCAAGGAAGTGAGTTCTCGGACAATATCAATTCGGGTAGTGACATCAGTAGGTGTAAGAGGACCCACTTCAGCTTTGTTATCGAGGTCATCAAGTTTTCCACGCAACTTGATTTTTGCAGCAGACTCAGTATACTGAATATCTGATCGCCATTTCTTGATGGAAGATTTGAGGTGCTGAGGTTTTGCTTTAAAACTAACAGTAGGTTGCACGGTAGAATGGACCACATATGGGGCCCAACAACGAAGAACAAGGGGCCCAAAGTCATTGTGTGAAATCCAGGAGTTATACAATTTAAAAAGTGTAGGCCCGTAATCGGTGATGGAGTTTGATAGTAGTAAGGGTGTGTGGTCCGAGAATTCTCTTGTAAGGGCGGTGACATAGGAGTGTGGCCACAAGTCTACGAAGTGTTTAGATACAAGGATTCGATCAATCTTACTGAGTTTGGAACCGATGTTGTCCATTCTAGTGAAACGCTTACCACCCATGGGGAGATCACATAAACCCGAAGTAAAGATGAACTTGTTGAACATTGAAGCACCGGTTGCATCAAAGATTGAGCCTAAGCGTTCCGAAGCGTATCTCACTTCGTTAAAATCTCCTAACACAATGGAGGGAATATTCTGCTGATTTATGATTTGATTTATTTCTCGGATCGCCAAAGTTTTTTCTTCCTTTTATGGTCTTGAGGTGCATATACCGCTATCATGAGACAAGTAGTGTCAAACTCAAACCATTTACCTGTAATTGCCACAAACCCGTCCCCCTCAGTGGCTGAAGAAGAGGAAAAGTATGAAGGGTCCCAAATAGCGATAATGCCACCTGATTTTCCATCTGCTTTCTTGGTGTAGTAGGCAAACGTGGAATTTCTCCATAACGATTGAATGAGAAATTTATTGTCATCTCGTGACATTGTTTCTTGGAGACCCAAGAACCTGACTTTGTTTTCAATGCAAAGCCTTTTCGCCCAACTCCTTTTATGATCTTCTCCAATCCCTCTAATGTTAAGTGAAAGAACATTCATGGAATAATGTTGTCACCACGGTTAAGACATTTCGAGACTTCTTCTTCCATACCATTCATGCCAAAGCCTACTAGTTTACCAACATTAATGGTATTGTTTACCTCATTGGATTCGGAGTTATTGGATGCGATGGGTTGAGATAGAATACGATTATTGCATCGTAAAATATCTGAGAGAGAGTCTGAGACTTCTAAGTCATTTGAAAAAGAAGTGTGGTTTGTAACAGTGGGTTGAGAAACAGGTTTGGTGTTAGTTTTCACCTTAGCACTTTTACTCTTTCTTTTTCTAGCTATTCAACGTTCGATGTAATGCAGGTTATTTCTCCAAAAGGTTGGCCTTTTTTTTTTTTTTTTTTTTTTTTTTGCAATGCAGGTTTCACTTTGTAAGTTCAAGTATTTCTAAATTTCAGATAATGAAACACATTCTACTAGTTCAATCGTTTTTCTCTGCAATGCAGGTTACATGTCATTATCTTTTTAATAACTACTATAATACTCCGCGTATATGATGTAAAAATTGTATAGACAAAAATTAGCGAGATAATATTGAAAGTTCGAGAAAAAGAAGAAATGAAATCTTATGTTTATGTGCGGATATCTCTAGCAGCATGTATATTTTTTCTGTGATAGAAATAGAATATGATTACCTTTCTACGTCAAATTACAAACATGTTTCATAATTTCTTTGGTAGTTTGGATTTATTAAAATGATAAGGGTTTAGTTGCACTTACGTACGCAGTTCCATACTACAACTGGGAAAGTTTACTTGAGCTTTTGAGATATGAGGATACGATATGACAATGCATGACAAAGTTAAGAATACGAAACATAGCTTGGCCAAAGTAATCACTTCAAATATAAAAACACGACAAGTGGGAAAGTTTACTTGAGCTTTTGAAATAAAAACTTGAACTACTTTAATCAAGAACCATTATTATAACCATTATAAGAGCTAAAAATCTAGATAGCATACATGCTACAAATTAGAAACTGATCAACAAACTAGAACAAACCTCATTAGATGTCACATAAGCAAGATTTGCTTGCTAAAACGCAAATTAATGATTACCCATTCGGAATCAGTTACCTAGCTAGTTTCCTACATTCTAACATACTCAAAGAAATTAAACAAAATAACATCTTTTGATATGAACTTTTGAAGCTAACCAAGAAAATCAACCTTGATGATGTATAGCCAAAATTTGGTTACTCACTCAGGCTCAAAACTCCATGTTGGAATCGCTCCCATTGGTTTGGAACAATATAAAAATAGACATGTAGTTCTAGACTTCTAGTCATGCCAACAAAGAAGCATGACCACACATCTCTTCATAATGTAAAGCCTTCCTCTTTGCTCTTTAAGAAACTTGCCAAGTCTTGTGCTTTCTAGTCTTCTTTTTGGCCTTTGAGTTTTGTTGCAGTTACCCATTTATTATTTTAGAGAATGTTACATTATGAGTGCACAGCCAAAGATGTATAAAAAGAGAGTTGTTATATAGAGATAAGAAGAAGGTACTGTATAAGCCTATAAAGTATATATGGTCCAAGTTGTAAAACTATACATACAATGAGCTACAGCATGGGCCTTGTATCCATTTGTCATCTCCTGAATAAGCATTTATGTGTGTTATGCATCATCTTATTCAAGAAAATTGGTCGGCCATGAATGAGTTGTGTTTATGGTAATATGGGGATTTGTCATTTGACTCCTTTTTGAATTTGAACGAAAACTAGGATGAATGTTTCCATGTTAAGTTGATGGTAAATTGGTTCAAGTTCCTGTGTCCCTTCATGGTTCTTCTTTATTCCAATTTGATCACTGCCAACGAAGATTTATAATGACAAAGCATAATAATAATAATAATAATAATAATAATAATAATAATAATAATAATAATAATAATAATAATAATAATAATAATAATAATAATAATAATAATAATAATAATAATAATAATAATAATAATAATAATAATAATAATAATAATAATAATAATAATAATAATAATAATAATAATAATAATAATAATAATAATAAAAAAAAAAAAAAAAAAAAAAAAAAAAAAAAAAAAAAAAAAAAAAAAAAAAAAAAAAAAAAAAAAAAAAAAAAAAAAAAAAAAA
>LBNU01023249.1:69919-118763 GCA_014162995.1 Artemisia annua
GGTGTTACTTGGTAATGTACCAGGAACTCGAGAAGAAAATTGATCAGAAAGTCTACCAAATTTTTGTTCAAGATCCTGGATAGAAGCTTGATGATTCTTCTGACCTTGCTCAACTTTGGTTTTGAGATTGAAAAATTGAGTTTTCACAAACTCGTTTGTGGCTCTTTGAGTAGTTACGAAATCTCGCATCATTTTTTCGAAATCAGATTCTTCCTTTTTATCGGAATTTGATTGGTTTGGATTGTCCATTCGGGGTTGAGAATCACGGTTGTTATCCCTTTGTTGGCGGTCTTGCCAATTTCCAGAACTTCTTCCGTAATAATTACCACGAAAACCTCCTCCTCGATATCCTCCTTGGATATAATTGGCTTCCCCTTCGTTGGGTCTATTCATAGGTTGGTCATCACACTCGGATGATGTGTGATTTCCTCCACAATTATTACAGCCATCTCGCATTTCTTTCATTTCTCCTTTTATATCTTTGTATTGCGAGTCGATTTTAGAAGTCAAGGCTTCTAGTTTCTCCATGAGTTTCGAATTATCTGAACTTTCGGCAAAAGCAACGGTTTTTCGCATGGGTTTGGTTTTGGAATCTTTTGACCAATCGAGTTTAAGGAGTACTCGATCTTCAAGAAGTTGATATGCCTCGTTAGGAGTTTTGTAAAGAAAAATTCCTCCGGCATCAAGGATTGCTTGGGATGCTTCATCAAGACCATGATAAAAGATTTGGATTATGGTTCCTTTTCCTAAATTATGACCATGACAACTTCGAAGCAAATCTTTCATGCGAAGCCAAGCTTCAACAAGAGATTCATTAGGATTTTGTGTGAAAGCACGGATTTCTCCCATTAATCTATCATACATGGCAGGTGGAAAGAATCGGCTTACAAAAGCTTGCCTCATCTCCTCCCAAGTGTTAATAGTTCCTGGGGTTAATTCGTTATACCAAACTTTGGCATCTCCGGCGAGTGATGATGGAAAAAGTTTGAGCTTAATAGCATCGACATTGGTATCTCCATAACGAAACATGCCACAAATTTCAATGAATTCGGCAATGTGTTTATGCGGATCGGCCCGCGAACGGCCATCAAATTGACGGTCTTTGATCATGGAAAGATGGTGACCTTTAACGGTAAAGTTTTCACCAAGGTTGGCAACAACAATAGCAGATCCAGGAGTGGGTGCTACGGTTCGATTGGCGGCCCACATGGGTTGATCGTCAGCCATGGGTATTGGTATTGGTTTAAAAAGATCGGAAATTGGATGTTCGTCGGAAAGATTATCAAACCAATTAAGAATAGATGAAGATCTCTTCTTACGAAACAAACTCTCAGGATTGGAATAAGGTGTACTAAGATTTTTAGTAGTAGAACGAGTGTTCATACAACTACCAAAAGAATCGAGTTAAATACCTAAACAAAAGAACTAAGAAAAAAAAAAAAATTTTAAAAACAGAAAGTTGTAACCGAATCGGTTGGAAGCCAAACCGATCGGCTGGATGCTACGGTAAATAAAAAAAACTGGTGATCCGATCGGTTGGAATGGAATCCGATCGGTTGGATTTCTCTGTAAAGATTTTTTTTTTTTTTTTTTTTTTTTTTAGAAAACGAACACGAAAAGAAACGGACTTTTGAAACTTAAAAGAAACACAATCAAAATCCCCGGCAGCGGCGCCAAAAACTTGATGTGCGTTTTGTTAGTGCAAGTTTTAAATTTATAAAGGTGAATTACCGGATCTAGAAACAACACATACGAGCAAGTGTACTCGTCCGTTATAGCAAGATATGATGGTAAGTCGGGATCGTTCGCAGGGATTTGTGAGTGAATCAAAGTATAAGTCTAAAAGTAAATCTCTAATGTACGCAAATAAGATAATAAGCAAATTCAATAATTTAAAAACTACACTTGTTTAGACTAGTTTTGTACTCAATGACACACATGATTGTGATAACTTTTGATAACATGTTGGTTGTGATAATTAGATGGTGGTCTAATCTATTGTTTCTACAAGTTAAACCTTCGTCAAGATTTTAGTTCATAAAAACAAGCTTTAAGTGTAAACCAATCAATTCAAGATCAATCCAAGGTTCATAAGGTATGGTTATCTTAAACACAAGAATAAACTCCTATTATAAATCAAATACTCTTAGGAAATGGTCATTACAAAAGGTAACTCATTCATAGACAAACAAGTTACAATTGTTTATAAACATCTAAACTTTCGTCCAATTAAAGGTTTACAAACAATCCGATTTGATGTTATAAAAGCATTCTCATTACAATCATACTTCTTGTTTCTTTGTTTAGTCAAGAATAATTATGGTAAAAAAAATCATTCATAGACAAATGATTATAACTAGTTGAATAATAACAAATCTTTCGACCCTTGAAACTATTATCAATTAGTTAACCTTGACTCAACAAATGTCACTATGAAACTTAAGGTACAATTGGTTCTTAGGATTGACTTGAAATTGAATTAAAACATGTTATCACAATCATAACTATCACTAAGCATAAAACATCATCAAAACAAGTGTAAAAAGGTTACTAGCTACTCATAGCAAACATGCAAATAAACTCAGAATATTTAACATAAGAATCCATGGTTTTAAGTCTTACAATGCTTTGAAATTGATAACAAATGACAAGGTATTGATAACCTAAGTATTGGTGATGATTTCTTGAGATTTTGGCCTCCAAATGTTGCTTCTTTGGTTCTCCAAATGTTCCTGGTTCTTTCTGCACGAATTTTGCCTTCTTTGAGAGCTTGATGATGATAATAATTGAGAGTAATGATGAGAGTAATTGTTCTCTTGAATTGTGTCTTGAATGGTGTACTCTAGAGGTCCTTTTAGGCTTGTCAAATACTCCTAGCAATCAATAGGAACATAAATGCTAGAACTTGGACAACAAGACACTAAGAAGAGCCTAGAACTTTGAGACAAAAGGCCAAGATTCGTGCACAAAAAGTTATACTTCTCAGCAGAAATGTCCATCCGATCGGTTGCGGGTTGCTACCGATCGGATGGATGTGGTAATTGTGGCTATCCGATCGGTTGTACTCCAACCGATCGGATGGTAGGTTCTGGTTAGCTTGGACTTTGACTTTTCTTGCGTAGATCTTTATGCACTCTCCAAACTTGATTAACTCTGAACTTGGAACTTTGAAATGACAAAACTTAGGTTCTCCTTATGAAATACTTCACAGATTTGGACTTTGAGCTTGGGAATCTTCGTGTAATCGCATATACTTCATTTTCTTCACTTTTTCTTCGTTTTTCCTACATTTGGCTACATATGCTACACAAACATACTTTGATACGATTTAGTGGCAAAATCATATAAAAGTAACCAAATAACATGCATAAAAACACTAATAACGCTTCTAAAAACATGTTAACTTTTAGCGTTATCAGAGTTCCTCGATGTGCATCACTTAGGCACGCTAATGACGCGTCTCTTAGGCGCCAGTATCTTGACTAATGTTGCAAATTCTAAGCAACCATGACAGTACTAAAATCAATAAAACATCAAGATAAAATAATCTCAGGTGGCTAAACATAAGCATAACCAAACTAATCACAATAATTGCTACTAAAAGTACTACTAATTCCGTAACTCACCTCGCGTTTGGTTAAAGACCCCTTCTAGCTTCCACTTGCTTCCTTGACCACCTAAGCATCATAGGATCATTCTAAACATGACTAAGAACTACATATCTATCATACATAACATCTAAGGCATTATTCCATTATTAGTCAAACTTTTACACAAGCACCATATATGGTGAATTTTGGACACTTTGTTGCAGTTTTGCATATTTGACCTACTTAAACTTAAAGTTAGGACTTGAGACCAATTGGATTTGAAAGAAGACTCAGAGAGCTAAAATTAGGCTTTTACCTCAAGTTAATACGATAAACGGTCTATTTTTTACGCACCTTTATAGTCTGCATAACTTTCAATTCAGCATGTTGATCTTACTTTAAAACATGTCCAAAACGACCAAACACCTATCATAACTATTATACTCTTAACCAAACTTGTATTTTAGCTCATTATACATGTTAAGATCACTTTTTATCAAGCCTTAAGCATAATTTACTAGTTTAAGCACCATATAAGCTTGTGCTAAACACCCTTTATAAGCTATCACTAAGCATCATCTTTACTTAAACCATGAACTAGCTTGTAACCCTTAAACAAATACTTCACAAATTCAAAATCATAATCATATTCTAATTCATAAACAACCATAATCCACAAAACATACTAATATGGTCTATAATCATCAAATATGTATTTAAACCTCATAATTATGTCTAAAAATCACTACTAACATACTTATTCATCAAAACCCATAAACATGATTAAAACTATAATTTAATACTTACCTTGAAACATTCCAAAAAGGTTCCAAATTCAGCCCATTAACTCTTTCTATACCACTTTCCAAAACATAAACATAATCTTGATTTGTCTAGAATTCTTGGTATAATGAAAATGATAAACTCTTATGACTTTCCTCCCTTATGAAACGTGTAATATGAAGGGTGTTAGTGCAAAAAGTGTGGCTGGGTTAATATTGGGCTTAGTCCGTGCTGGGCCGACCTTGATGGATCGTCTACCGTATGGCTTATGCACTAATCCGAGTAATAGATTGAATCCCTGCACAAGTAAGAGTAAACCATTAGCCTTATCGTGGGGACGGACCCCACGATTAAGCTCCAGCGTGAGAGTAATTACTCATGTTGTCAGAGAAGTATGTGTGTATTAGAATGAGTGAGAAAGTCATACCTCGAAAGTATGTGTCGGGGTTACCTTTTATAGGTGGTGGAAATGCTAGGGTTTCCTAGTATTTCGCATATTGCTGTAGTGGCCGAGATGGGACCCTTGTCGGGCAAGGGTCCGCAGCTTAATCGATGTTTGTGGACGTGGATCGCTTTCTGGACCGGGGTCTGTTCGTGAGCGTACTTCGGGAGTGCCGCTCAAATTGTCCGTATACGTCCTTGTATGTCCGGATTATGCCTTGCTCATGGCTTGGGCTTTAGTTACATCCGGTTCTGTTGGTTTGTGGGTCGGAGCCCAGTTTGTTTGTAGGGCCGGAGCCTGGTTATGTGTTGTGCGGTTCAGGCCCAGTTTGTATGATATAGTCCAGGCCCATGCGTATAATACAATTCTGGCCCAGTAGGCCTTCTATCCGTACTACACGTCATCAAGTCCCCCAGTCTAGTGTGTTCATTGCACCTGTTCTTTGTGTAGCGTGCGATGAGTACTTCTAGACTAATATGTTATCCGCTCCGCCTCTAAGCTCGTAGCTTGTTCGCGGTCCATGCCTTTGGTTAGCGGTTGAGATCATGGGGGAACGTGGACCGTTTTTAAACCGCTTAAGTTGCCGCTTAGCTGTCATCTATATCTTTTTACAGCTGATCTTGTCCGTTGATAAAATTTTTCCTTGACACGCGTCGTTTATCTGGTCTATCCTTGGGATAGATGTACTGCGGGTATAAATACGTGTTTCTTATTTTTGTTTTCGCTTTTTTATTTAACTCCGTCGTTGTTTGAAGTGCTTCCGATTCTTTTCGCTTCTTCTTCAGATATCATTGTATTCTTTCAAAGGATCATCATGGTTGAGTTTTGGGATGTTAAGTGTAACCTTTCCCAAAGTGATTTTGATGCGATTTTGGAGAATTGTCATATTCCGTCTGAGGTACGGCCAGTCCGTCCAGACAATGGTGCTTGATGTGTAAGGAAAGCTTTAAATTTATAATACTAGTTTCACCGATTTTAATAAACCAAACACACTTGTAAAGTATAACCCTCATTGGTAGTATAAGATTTATGTAAGACCAGGTCGTATCCACAGGGACTTAGTTCATCCGTATTAAGTATAAATGATTATTAAATAAAACAATAATTAACAAATAGCGATTAAGGTAATATGGAGAATTCAAATGATAAAACGAATGATTGTGTGGATAGCTTGAATAATTCAATGACAATGCTTATGCTAGATCTTAGTTTGATAATAGGAGTGGTGCACAACTTATAACTTAGCAATTTTCGTCAAAAGAGCAATTTCATAACTTGTTAGGTTCAATTTAAGATTTATGTTTATCCACCAAGAGATTTCTCTCAAGATAGTATTCTATATCTAGTCTAGATTATTATCAATTCTCCTAAGCCGATTTCTCCATTCAAAGGCTAGAAACGCAGACAAGTCTCTAGAATTGCATGTAACAAATTGGTTCTTTCGACCTATCCCAACAGGTTATATTCAATCAGTTTCAATAAACAAACATGATAAGACTAGGGATACAATAGTTCACAGCATAAACTTGAAATTGATAAAGATCAAAGCATAATCATAAATCACTTTATTATATTCGCATATCCAAGCAATCACAAGAGGTTTAGCCTCTCATGGCTAATGAGTTCATGACAGCAGAAATGATTAAATCGTAAACAAGAGACATACGGATTGGAATGATCAATTGGATTACATTAGTGTCACAAGTAACCAAGAGTTCGACACCAACAAGTATATAATGCCCTTGTCTTAATTCGTTCCACGTCTGCTTCTGGCTGAGGATCACGTTGTACTTCTTATCTTGACTTAGTGAAAATTGGTTATAGAGTGGAGAGTTTAAATGCTTGCAAATGAGCTCTATTTATAGGCTTCTGATAGGCGAAGTACGGCGTACTTCGATTGTAAGTGCGGCACACTTAGCTATTTTCTTGGCGCCAAAGTTTCATAAATGCAGAGGAAGTACGGCGCACATCAGATACAAAACTGGCGCACTTTTATTAAAAACTACTTCTTGACTTTCCTTGACCGAGAGAACAAGTGCGGCGCACAGAATTGGAAAACCCACGCACTTGCTTGGAATAAAGGACTAATATAATAGACTTCTTATTTATTTACTTCGATTGTTGAAATAGTAGTGCTTTTTGATGTTTCTTACTTCAGAGCATCCGAGAGTGAACCTGTATTCATTTTATACTATTAAGTATCAAAAGTTCACACTAAATGATCATAAAACATATAATATTATGCTCGAGAATATGTATAATTAGAGCGTTATCAGTGCTCTTAATCGTCATCCCCCGGAGGGGAAGATAGGTGTTTATACCCGTCTATTTGACCATGCTCAGTATCGTTTGCCGTTGACGAAGTTCTTCGTCAGCATTTTTGAGTATTATAAGATTCATATATCGCAACTTCATCCACTCGGGGCGACTAGGGTTTCTCATTTTGAGATCCTTTGTCGGATATGTGCAATTGAACTAGCGGTTGTGTTTTTCCGTTACTTTTACGCGAAGGTGAAGAAGAATGGTTGGTTATCCTTTGCTAAATGTTCCGAGGGTACGTGTTATACAGCAGTGGAGGATTCGTTGAGGGATTGGCAGGACCAGTTCTTTTGGGTTGACAGATTTGCCTGTCCTGTTCTGTTTGATTTCTATTCTAAGACGACCGTGCCAAAGGATAAGCCTCCGGCTGCTGGTGAGTATAAGGCTGGGGACATTGATACTCTTATCGCTAACAAGACTCCGTTCCTGAGATTTCCAGAGCCCTTCCTTTGCTGGGTTGGTTTGAGCCGCTACTACTCTTTGGGTGAGGATGCTTATCCTGTTTACTTTTATCAGGGCAAAGGTAATTATATATTCTCCTTCTTGTTTTCTCTCCCCCTTTTTATTTTGGGACTTGCGTTCACCCTGTCATCTATTTTCCTGTTGTTCTGTATGCAGAGGTAGATGCTTTGGATTTGTTTCGATTGAAGGATCCTTGTAAAGTAGAGGTCCGCGGAAGGGCTCTCCGTGGCCGAGAATCCAAGATTTTGGATGTTGCCGTTAAAAGGCTTCTTCCCCTCCATCCAATTGCTCCTGATATTTCCGCTGAGCAAATGTCTGATGATATCGATCAAATGTTTGAAGATAAAGGGGTTCTGGCTCTGGTGCTCCTGCCGTAGGTGAGGGTGTCATAGACCCGAGTAATGCTGATGCTAATTCTGACGGACAAGTGGTTGGTCTTGTTAGATCTGTTGAAGTTGTTGCTGGCCGTAAAGATAAAAGGAAGGTAGCGGATGTGCCATTGATTGCTGGTGAGTCATCCTGTCCTTCGAAGAAACCAAGCGCGATGATAGGGTTATGCCTAGGCTAACGTTGCTGGTAAGTCTTTAGCCGTCATCCAAAGCTTATTGCGTAGTAGTATGTTTGAATGTGAATGTGGAGTTGATCCGTTACCTTCCATTCCTTTTGTTTCTTCTTCTGTGTCAGCTACGCCGGAGCGTGATACTGATGCTCAGGGTGAAGACAGTGTTGGGAATCAGCGCCGCTTTATTGGTCCTGTTGAAAGGTTGGTCCTTAGTTCAGATTCTTCGTCTTCTTGTAGTTGTTATGATACTGAGGTGGATTCTGTTTCTAGACCTCCAGTTCCAGCACCTTCAATGGATGCCATAGCTGCTCCTTCTACCATCCCTGTACCCTCTACGAGAGAGAGAGGAAGGAGAAGAAGAAGAAGAAGAAGAAAAAGAAGAAGGAAGAGGCCCCAGCGAACCCTTATGAGAGGATCCGTACTGTTGCGGATGTAGGTCTTCGTCAGCTATCGGAAACTTATGTTCTAGACTGGAATGTAACTTGCGGGTCTCGCTTGGATACGACACCTAAGTGTCGTGAAATGCTAGATGGTTTTGCCCCTCCCAAGGCCTTTGCGCATATCCGCAATATGCACTTTGATCAGTTTCTTGATGAGTTTAATGTGAATTATGCTCGTCAAATTGCTTTTTATGTGACGCTATGGATGCGTGCGGAGCGCCTTGCCGTAGAGGAAAAAAGATTATCTGCTATCCGTAATCAGCAAGATGCTTTGTTGAGGGCAAAGGATGAGGAGATTAGCAGATTAAGGTCCGTGACGCTATCATCGAGGGATGGAATGGCCGAAGCGGAGCATCTTCGCGCTGTGATAAAGTCCACTGAAAGTTCTCATGCCTTTGAAGTTGCGTCCTTAAAAGCACAGGTTTCAAGGCTCGAAGGAGATCTTCAGGCTTCCCTTAGTAGGCGATCCTCTGTTTTTGAGGAGGAGCGTGCTTCCATGAGTACGACGTTATTAGGGCTCGAGTTAGCTTTTGTTGATAAGGATTTGGAGATTTCCGTCCTTAAAGCCTCGGTTGCGGATTCTGATATTAAAAACGGAGACCTTGTTCATCAAGTACTTGTTTTATATTCTTGGTCATATTGCTTCTGATTTCCTCTTTCTCCGTACTTATTTTTGCGTGTGTTTTGCCTCTTTGTAGGTGCAAGTGCTGGAGGCTGCGGTGAATGTTTTGAATGAAAAGTTCGAGAAGGCTCAAAGTTCTCAAGTTAAGGACATTACTGATAGGGTAGCTACTTTGGAGTCCCGGCTCGCGGAAGCAGCTGTTAGTTTTAATGAGGAGTTTCATCCTTGTTTGCTTACAGTCACCGCTGGCCGCCGATGGTTGTTATCCCATGGCTTAAGGCTGTTTCTGACCAAATGTCTTAACTCCTCTGAGTGTCTTGACTCTTTGAGGAAGGTTTTGTCCTACACCTTTGTCAATGGGACGCAGGAAGGTTTGGCTGCTGGTATTCAGCATGGTAAGGATGGTAGGGAACTTACAGACCTTGCTTCTCATAGGCCTTCTGCTCAAGCGGATTATGATTCCGCCTTAGCTATGTTCCGGGGGATTGAGTTTCCTTTGTTGGATAGTTTGATATCACGTAAGGACTCTTCCATTGAAAACATCATGACGCTTCTTCGTCTTGATGACCAGCTTGCCGAGAAATCAGGTATGGCTGAGTTGCAGTCCATGTGGGACAACTTACCGTTCCAGCGCACGGAGCCGGGAGTGGTTTGATGGTCAGCGAGACTCCCCTTTCTGTAGCTTTGGATGCTGCTCGTGAAAGGGCTAAAAAGATTAAGGGTGCTGTGTCCGCCAGTCAACCTATCGCTAGTAATATCTTTACCCCTTTGGCGAAGCCTTTGTCCGCTGAGTTTTTGTTCGGTACAGATGATTTTCCTTGGGATGAGCCTGGTACAAGTTCAGCTGTCCCCGTATCTACTATCTCTGAACCGTCTCTTTCAGTGGACGACTATGGTTTCTTGGGGTAATAGTAGTTTCGCTTTTTTAGTAAATAGTTTTGATGGAGAAGTAGTCATTCCGCTCCGGAGCTTTGAGCAACTGTTGTTGTGGCGTGACCGCATGTGGTCTTTTTGAATGGCTTGTATGTATCTGGACATATTCTTTGTTATTTTCGTTGGCAAGTTGTTATGTATGCCTTGATTGTGTTACATTCCGCCTCATTTTGGCATTGTTTATTGGCATAATTGTATATATATATATCCCTCCCAAAGTGAATAATTGCATATATATCCTTTGTACAAGTTTTTGATTCACATAGTACAATGGTTTTTATGCATGCTTTGGATATATATGCAATTATGCATTTTCGGAAGGATATATGTGCAAAAAACCCTTGATTATTTACGTACTAGCGTTTATCATGAGTGTTCACGGTTTAGCTGTTACGAACGTTTGTATTATTTGCGCTGAAGTTACATCTAACTTTTATGCGTCTTTGTTGCACTTTGAACGTTGTGCTCTGCTATGTTTAAAAGACGTATTGATACGAATTTTATTGTATAGTCTTAGTTGGATATGTGCGGGTTATCCTCCCAGTACCGGGCTTGCAATACCTCTTATGTACTTTGAGTTAATTATGAGGTTACTCATCCTTTTGTTATGTGGAATAACTTATTTGAGGCGTGCCCTTTGTGTGCGCGGCTTACTTACGTTTGTGTGTTATTCTGTACAGTAAATAAAGTAAGTTTGAAAAATGTAAGCTTAGCGGAGGTAGCTAGTTTCCTCTTTTGTTTTATTGAAAATGTAGTAAGATAATTACAAACAAAAGATTAGGAGTACAAATATTCATTGCAACTGTTCGCCTGAGCGGACTTAATTTCCTTTAGAATTGTATATTTTGCAGATTTCTCCGGCTTTTACTTGCTTGCAGTAGCCTGAGCTCCGGCTTGTATTGTTGGCTTCGTGCATCTTGGTATAACGCTTTTGCGCTTCGTGACCTTTGGCATTAGCGATGTGCTGTTTTGTCTTTATGCTTGCCTACTCTTTGCCAGAGCTTGATATTTTTCATTGACTCGCAGTCTAGATCTTTTGTCGTTTTCTTCGGTTTTTAGAAATCTTTGGCACCGCATGCTCTCCTGCGGGTGCCTTATGATTCCTTAGATGCCCGTTGTAGTGAGGATGCCGTACAGTGCTTGCGGATTGATGTGTGCAGCGTGTCACGGTGTAGTATAGGGTGATTTGCCTATTTCAAGTTTTACATTTATATTTAGCCGACTTATCCTATAAAACACACACTAACGGACAGTGTATCCGATCAATATGTATATAGTGGTAAGCAGAGTGTCGATCACTAAGAGTGGAACGTAATTCCTAGTTTGTCTATCAGTATTTTAATATCCTAATGTTAGATTTACAATCTAATCTAACGAAGGGGGTTTAGTATGAGAGACTAGCACGATTTGGTAAATTAAACAGTAAATTTAACTAATGAGAACGAATCAGCGAATAGCAAACACACACACAAATAGATAATATATACAGATAGAAGGCCTGTCCTGATTGTTAAGTAGCTTGTCACTTGTTTTATTGCTAGTTTTATATGTTGTATATCGTAATCTAATCTGTCTTTTGGGATCATAAATATAGGCGAGTAAACTCTTAATGATCACTTATGCCTATCCCACTTTCTAGACACAAGATAAGTAGGCGAGGAGGGGGTATGGCAGCCCAAGCAAAACTCAGCTAGACACAGAGGTTATCAATGCACATGTACAAGTCACCAAAAAAATCAACATATAAACTTTAATTGATGGGAAAGCAATTTTAAGGGGAGCAGTATGGTGGCCACAAGCCTATCAATCCTGATGAATTAAAGCTTACTAATACAATAAAACAAAACTACTTAATGAATTAAATACATGCAGGACCTTCTAACTGCTCTAAAATCTTCTTGTGTGGTGTGTCTTGTGTTGCCAAGTCGTTTGAATTCGTCTCCTTAGGGTTTCTGTACACATTAAATTCGTCTGACTCTTGGGGTATTTATAGGTTCTGTCTGAGGGCTCGATGCGGCGCATCGAATAAGTAGATGCGGCACATGTACTTAACTTCGCGTGGGGTCTAAGATTAATATATTTTGGAATATTCGTCCACCGTCTTCAGATGCGGCGTAACTTAAATCTTTATGCGGCGCATGTCCTTCAGTATCTTGAATCGTATTTGGTGAAGTCTTGATANTCTCCTTAGGGTTTCTTTACACATTAAATTCGTCTGACTCTTGGGGTATTTATAGGTTCTGTCTGAGGGCTCGATGCGGCGCATCGAATAAATAGATGCGGCGCATGTACTTAACTTCGCGTGGGGTCTAAGATTAATATATTTTGGAATATTCGTCCACCGTCTTCAGATGCGGCGTAACTTAAATCTTTATGCGGCGCATGTCCTTCAGTATCTTGAATCGTATTTGGTGAAGTCTTGATATAGATACGGCGCATGTTGATAATGTAATGCGGCATATCTAGAGTAGAACAAGTCGGATCTTCTTCGTTGACCAAAGTTTCATATGCGGCACATGATATAATAAGATGCGGCGCATTCTTCAAAGTCAGGCAATGGTCTTCGAATTCATCTAAGTATGGTAGTACGGCGCATCTGTCTAGAATGATGCGGCGTATCTCCTGGATTTTAGTAGACTTTTCCATCTTGATCATTTTGCTTCATATTTCGTCCAATATCGCCAAGTTTCACCAATTGCTTGTTTTTACCTGAGAATTACTAAAGTAAACAATTAAGTATCGATTCTCATATAAAATATAATAAAACAAGTCAATTATATAGTACAAATGATGACAATATAATGTACTTATTTGATGTTATCAAATATCCCCCCACTTGAACTTTACTTGTCCCCAAGTAAACCTTTAGATTATAATTTATGAAAATGTATCCTAAAAGATATTAGGATGTATTTTTATAATTAAGCAATTATTCGTCTCATCATAATTTGCAAAACCAAACACTAACGAGTTAGAAACAAAAATAAAATATACAATTCAAACCGATCTAATCGTTTAATTGTTTAGTTGCGATGAATATTCTATCATATGCTTGGCAAGGATACGCATCTCCTCCACTAAAGCTAAGGAGTGACAAGTCTAAAGCGGTAAAAAGGGCTTTGAGGCTTAAGGGTTAAACCTAGCTTCGTTCAAACATCTCCTGCATAAACTTAGTAGATCGCTAGCGAGAGTCCTCGACGCTTCAACTAACGGATGGTCACTAGTGCACTTCTTGGATCGCTAGCGCGTTATTTGCATAACGGATGGTCACCAAGTTACACACTAGATCGCTAGCGCGTTAGTCAATTAATCTAATACTCGGATGGTCACTACCTTATTCATACATTTAACATTCTCACTTGGCCATCACCATATCCGGATGCTCGAAAGCTAACAACTAATACAACGATACGGTTGGGTATAGATAACGTTTAGGATATAAATTGGTGTAAAATAAAAAATAAACAAACAAATAGATTAAATTCCTAAGTGTGGTTAATCATTTTCCTAACCATCCCATGAATAAGACTCATTTCATTGAATAACTCGCGCTTTTTGACTCACATAACTCACGCTTTAGGTAGACACGAATTATACTCAATAAACTCTTATTCAAAGAATAAACCTTAGTTGGCGTTCCTATAACGGCCAACTCCCATTCAATCCATAAATATAGTACAACAACAAATAGTGGCGATATCATCCACTTAATACAAAACTTTACATAATTGGTTAAAACAAACTTTCAATTTTTTCTTCTTTCTTTTTCTTTTCTCTTTTTTCGATTTTTTTTAAACTTTAACATATACTTAAACTAAGATGTGTAAAATTTTACCACATCACTATAACGATAACTCTGGATAATTTTTCTATACTTTTCATAACTTCGGAAATATCGGTAAATAGTGAAAGTAGTAAACACACGAAAAATAATAAGACTCAAATTATACAATATTTACTTTCACTCCAATTGCATTGTGCAATTTCCCGACCTAACCAAATATAACGAATTTACGCACATGAACACAGGTAACGCAAGGAACCACACTTTGCCTAAAGCAACTAACCATAGACATTAATCTACAGGGTAGGCTAAGGTTTAAGGTGTAACGAAACAATTAACACAGGTGTATGAAGCGAAAGGAATGGCTCTGAGGGTTTTTCTAGGGGTATCTTACTCTAAAAATGAGGGTAACATAGGGTTTTATACGGGGGTTAACTAACCAGTGTAGTTAGTTAATAATACAAAACATATAATAGGCTTTTTGGGTGTAATCCTAGAAATTTACCAAGTTAGAAAAGTCACTCCAATTATATCAATAATACTCATTATGGTGGACTCAAATAGTATACAAGCCAAGTTCTAAAGTTTACTAGTCACACGCACAAAAATATTTTAGCAAATAAAGTTATGTGTGCGGCTATGCAACTTAGATTTAACAAAAACATGCTAAAAAATTTAAATTTTGATACATTAAGTATAGATTAAAGCATATTTTTGAAAATTTAGGATAAGTAAGCGTTCTAATTCTCCATCCACCCAATTAAGTTAAACAACGTCCTCGTTGTTTGTATTAAAACTTAAAAACAGGAAATTAAAAGAATTAGAACGGAAAACTCCCATGAGATTTGCTCGGTTTGATCCTCCATTATGCGTTTGTAAGCAAAATCTACTTTCTTGTGGATGAGAGGCGTTCAACTCTCCATGAATGACGTTTCCACAGAAAGTACAGAAAATATAAATACCATTAAGCAACACACCTGAATTAAGAAAGTCACAACTTGTGCTTAATTCATTAGTAGTTAGTAAAAATAAAACCTAAAAAATTAAAAATTAAAATCTGTAAAAATCATCAGGTCAGTCGATACGCCGCATTCATGGAGAGGGATGCGCCGTATCGAGCCTGGAATTTGTATGAAAATAAAATAAAGTAAAATATAGGATGCGTCGCATATGTTTTACCAGATGCGGCGCATGTAGTTACCAAACAGACTGTTAAAGTCTGTGTAAAACTCAGTAGATCCCTCGTGGCTTCATCAATTACAAGTATTCCAAATGAATGCTGAACTTAATGCCAGGCTTTACAATCATGACAAACATTGATTAAAAAGCCATATGTATTAATACGTGGGATAAAAGATTAATACAATCAAGAGGTTAATAACATTGGAATAATACAAAGCAAAACAAGAACGTTATGAATTATATGACATGTAATAACTAAAGTGCGCTCATTCTTCTTAGTTCCCCGATGTTCCTCTGTTTTATAAGTAACAGCGCCATAGTGCGCGTTGTCATTCAAAAATGTATATACATAGATATATATATTTTTAGTGGTCCCAGGGATGGAAGCATACGCCTCAAGTGTGCGTAGTATGCGGTCGTCGGCATAGTGTGCACATTGTTCCCCAGGTAACCTAATATCACATGGGTCACATTCAGCTTTGGCTAAATTAATAGCCCCCCTGTTATATATTCATGTAGTCCTCCATAGCCGGAAGGTGTTCGGAAAAATCCGAGTATTTCATCGGGAGGTCTTCCAGAAACCATGAACCTGCGTTAAAGAATCATCTATCAAAGAAAAAAGTTAGTCCAGTATCTGTAAATATGATTGATGCGGCGTATTGAGTAAGTATATACGGCGCGTCGATAGTTAATAATTAGGTAAACGTAGATACGGAGTATTTGGCATTCTAATGCGGCGTATGGTAGATCCGCCCACATTTTCTTAGGAGGATACGCCATATTTTATCATCGTATAGAATTTCAAAAAATTATAAGTAATACGGCGCATTTAGTAAAAGAGATGCGCCGCATTAATCTGAGCATAAGAACAGCGCATATCCAACTTTCACGTTTCCCGAGAACCCGTAACCATTTATACCAAAATAAATTTCAAAAGGCTTAAATTATTCCGTATCATTTTATATTCCCCAATTTCAAATAATATATCCAATAACCCACAACCCTAAATTTTGAAAAACCTAATTACGCGATAATCCACAATTAACCATCTCCATTTGTTCTAATAGTTAAATCAATCATAGGGCTTCATGTTAAAATATTATCCGAATCATTAATTCGCCAATAGATTAATTTTTATAAACTAAAAATCATAAATCGCCAAATCATGTTTCAAAGATCATAGAAGAAAAATAAAGGGAAATATGAATCGGTACCTTATAATCAATACAAGATTTGGATCATAGCAATTTTATCAATGTTTTAAGAAAAGTTCGCGTTGACTTTTGATTAGAAAGTTTTCTTTTCCGTTTTTAGAAAAACTTCGTCGCATCTCATTCTATATATAGAGGGCCTAAGATGCGGCGCATCTCGGTTATAGTCATACGTCGCATATGAAAATAATATCTGACTAGTCAAAAGATTTTATTGGAGTATGATATGGCGCAACTGATTAGTTACGTGCGCCGCATTTAAGAATCGTTGACTGGTCAAAGTGTTATTATTGGTCAGAGATACGGCGCAATAGAATAGTGAGATGCGCCGTATTGTTGTGCGAGTGAACAAAATTTAAATAGTGAACGTACCTTGGCCTCCGCAACACTTTTCCTTATATGACAATTTGGGGTCAAATGGTATATATAAATTCAATATAATAGGTATATCCGTTTTAATATAAATCACAATCTCATTGTTTAGTATATAATATTTTATTCAATGGTTAGAAACAAATAACGTTTTAAGCTTATTAAAATTGAGATTGTGATTTAGAGATGATGTATTACATAGAACAATGTCTGAGGAATTTTTACTGAAATCACAACTTTCGTTGTGGATTTCCTTGTTTTCAAATTTGGGCAATTCATAAGAAAAGAGGTTTGTATCAATTTTTAATATATCAAATTTTTCCTTTTTAGCAAACCGTTTCTTAAAATTTTTCTTTTCAGACATGAACATGCAACAATCAGTTTTAGGTAAAGATAATTCACTTTTATCATCAAATATTGGGGAGGAGTTTTGTAAAGAACTCTCCTTATAGCAGAGTGAATCATCATATATGATAGCTGGAAATTTAATTTCAAAGAATTGAAGACACTCAATGTTACCTACACTGAGTTTCCCTCTAACCTTACCATTTACTGCAAGTTTCCAGTTATCGAAGATTTGATCATTCCAACAAGCTTCTCCAGTTAGGTTCAGAATATAATCTTCCATAGTGATGCTTGAATCATCCATTATTCTGAAAATCAACTAACTTGTGCACAAGAGTAGCGAAACGATCAAAGTGTAATGCAAATACAGAAAAAAAAAGAAAAACTAAAAACTAATAAAACAAAGAAAAACAAACACACAAAAACAGTAAATATGCAAATTATACAATGAATGCAATCTAACTAATATACAACAAAGTTAGCAACTAAAAACTAAAAACCTAAAAATCTAAAAAGTTAGAAAACCTAATTAAAATACTAACAGATAAACAGGTATTAACAATTCACTCCCCGGTAATGGTGCCAAAAACTTGATGTGTGCAGCGTGTCACGGTGTAGTATAGGGTGATTTGCCTATTTCAAGTTTTACATTTATATTTAGCTGACTTATCCTATAACACACACACTAACAGACAGTGTATCCGATCAATATGTATATAGTGGTAAGCAGAGTGTCGATCACTAAGAGTGGAACGTAATTCCTAGTTTGTCTATCAGTATTTTAATATCCTAAGGTTACTTTTACAATCTAATCTAACGAAGGGGGGTTTAGTCTGAGAGACTAGCACGATTTGGTAAATTAAACAGTAAATTAAACTAATGAGAACGAATCAGCGAATAGCAAACACGTATACAAATAGATAATAGATACAGATAGAATGCTTATCCTGATTGTTAAGTAGCTTGTCACTTGTTTTATTGCTAATTTTATATGTTGTGTATCGTAATCTAATCTGTCTCGTTGGATCATAAATATAGGCGAGTAAACTCTTAATGATCATTTATACCTATCCTACTTTCTAGACACTAGATAAGTAGGCGAGGAGGGGGTATGGTAGCCCAAGCAAAACTCAGCTAGACACAGAGGTTATCAATGCACATATACAAGTCACCAAAAACATCAACATATAAACTTTAATTGATGGGAAAGCAATTTTAAGAGGAGCAGTATGGTGGCCATAAGCCCATCAATCCTGATGAATTAAAGCTTACTAATACAATAAAACAAAACTACTTAATGAATTAAATACATGCAGGACCTTCTTACTGCTCTAAAATCTTCTTATGTGGTGTGTCTGGTGTTGCCAAATCATCTGAAATTCGTCTCCATAGGGTTTTTGTGCACATTAAATTCGTCTGACTCTTAGGGTATTTATAGGTTCTGTCTGAGGGCTCGATGCGGCACATCGTATAAGTAGATGCGGCGCATGTACTTAACTTCGCGTGGGGTCCAAGATTAATATATTCTGGAATATTCGTATACCGTCTTCAGATGCGACGTAACATAAATCTTTATGCGGCGCATGTCCTTCAGTATCCTGAATCGTATTTGGTAAAGTCTTGATATAGATACGGCGCATGTTGATAATGTAATGCAGCGTATCTAGAGTAGAACAAGTTGGATCTTCTTCATTGACCAAAGTTTCATATGCGGCGCATGATATAATAAGATGCGGCGCATTCTTCAAAGGCAGGCAATGGTCTTCGAATTCATCTAAGTATGATAGTACGGCGCATCTGTCTAGAATGATGCGGCGTATCTCCTGGATTTCAGTAGACTTTTCCATCTTGATCATTTTGCTCCATATTTCTTCCAAAATCGCCAAGTTTCACCAATTGCTTGTTTTTACCTGAGAATTACTAAAGTAAACAATTAAATATCGATTCTCATATAAAATATAATAAAACAAGTCAATTATATAGGACAAATGATGACAATATAATGTACTTATTTGATGTCATCACGGATCTAAATAAAGAAGTCCGTCAAGCCGATAATCATGTACCAGCAAACCTCAGTTGATGCGCCCAAGTAGTGCTTGATCTTCCTTCCGTATGTGATGAATTGAAGAAGTTGATTCCCATGTGAAATCATGCTCCGAAAACGAGTCGGAGATGTTTCAGTGACTGGAAGCTATACGCCGACCCGTCGTTTTAACTCTTGTCGGCAGCAGGGCTTGGTAAAGTACCTTTAGCCTGCAATCTAGCAACTTTGGGTCCGCTCTAGTTAGCAACAGTGGTGAAGGCATCATTCATCCTTTGTTGCTTGGCGTTATGGTGAGGATCTTGATAGTCGGGGTCATATTTGAGAAACGAAACGCCCACGACCTTTCTTTTGCGTCCCACTTCACCAACGCATGCTCTTACCCGCATTTATCTTCCCCTTCTGTCCTCTTGTGACCCATTCCCGCATGGGGCTGTTATGCTCAATCAGNAGGGCTTGGTAAAGTACCTTTAGCCTGCAATCTAGCAACTTTGGGTCCGCTCTAGTTAGCAACAGTGGTGAAGGCATCATTCATCCTTTGTTGCTTGGCGTTATGGTGAGGATCTTGATAGTCGGGGTCATATTTGAGAAACGAAACGCCCACGACCTTTCTTTTGCGTCCCACTTCACCAACGCATGCTCTTACCCGCATTTATCTTCCCCTTCTGTCCTCTTGTGACCCATTCCCGCATGGGGCTGTTATGCTCAATCAGCCGTTAAACCATTCCGGCTTATTGCCACTCGGTCATTCAACGTGAACCTTGATGGTCACAAGGTTCCCGTTGTCCGCGCGTTATTCGAGAGCAAGAATTTCCGCTCCGAACCGCATGGGCCAGGCAGGATTTTTCCTGGTCTGGGCAAAAGAGCGCCCTAGTGTGGGACGAAAGGGTGTTTGAGTCACGGTGTTCTGTAGAGCCTTATTCTTTATTGTTATTAGTCATCATTTAAGAGCGACTAATTTTTATTATCAGTCATTTAAGAACGTTGTTTTGATCATCGGGTGACCATCTTCTGCTTTGATGTTGTTTTTAATCTTGTATGCTCTCTGTGGATGTCGATTGAGTAGGCTTTTGAAGAGTAGAAGGTATACATTGGTGTATTGTGCTTCGTTCCTTTATTGCTACTTTTGTGTTACTTTGGGTGGTATGTTTGTTACTCTTCCATCCTCTATATGGTAGCCTTTTATAGGGGAGGATTTTACTATTACGTCACGTGTGAGCAGTTAATTTTCCTGATGACTCGGCTTGTTGGCACGTGCCGAGCTCTGTGGTCTAAGTACCCCCTAGTCTGTTGGACGTGACACAAAGTGTACTTTTTCTGTCCTTCTAGTGCCTTGGGAAGGTACACTTTTCTCTCCGTTCCTCTGACCCTTTCCTCTTAATATTCATTGTGCACTCCGGGCCTCTGTGTAGCAACTCACAAAATCTCATCACTATCATTCCCATTCCAAATACCTATAGTAGGTATTTCCACAGGTAAATTTTTGCTTTTTGCATGCATATCATTACATAAGTGACTCTCTAGACCTACTCACGTATCCATACAAGCTAAATATCTTTACCTACACACCCTATAAACTCCTGGTATGTCAAGCATAGGATTACAACAACACCACACTAAGTAAATTACTAATCTAACACACTAATCTCATCACACAACCCTAATCTAACACTAATTAAGCCCTAATTATGTCTATGTGTTTATAAAACCCTAATTGCTTATCTAAACTAATTTGAAAGTGTTCAAGGCTTATGTATAAGATACCTTAACTTCATTAGGATACTTTAGCACCCTTAGACCCTAGTACAATCCCTTAGAGCTTAGGTACAAGTCTCTTAAGCATAAAACCCTAACTAGGTTATAACTTCCCGAAAACTAGGTCAAACCTTCCCAAATCTTTCCCATAAGCTACCACCACTTAGTATAAGCATCTTAAGACTTAGGATTAGTCACTAAACACTCATAGGAATCTAATCTAGGCACTAAACCCTAAGCTAAACCCTAATCACCCAGCAAGCAAAATTAGGCTATAACTAAACGTAACTTAACCCTAAACCTAAAAAGTAAGTACCTTAAGTACCTCAAACACCTCAAGCACATATCCTAGCACCTTATTCATGCTTAGCACACACCCTAGCACCTCCCTAGCAATCACACAAGTAGGTGATGCACCTACTTGTTACCTCCTTGGCTAAACCGACTCCACGGCTTCACCACCACCACAAACCCTCTCAAACCGCCTCTATACCGCCCCCTACCTACTCACTAGCTCCTCCTAGTCAGCTACTAGCCTTGCTTACTCATCTCCCCCCCCCTCTCGACACCTCCTCCTTTCGTTTTCTTGGGCACCAAGGCTATCGAGCCTATAAATACCCCGATCCCCTCCTCATTTCTTTTCACCCCTCTTCTATTCTTTCCACCTTAAACCTTCTGGTCCTAGTAGTAGTAGTGAGTCCCTAGTGGCTCTAGAAGACGAGTGGTATAGATCTTGAAGCCTTGTCGAGTCGTTTTGCCATCGAGAAAACCCTAAACCCTAGTTAGTCCCTCGTTAACCCTCACCTAGCCATGTAATCTTTCATTTCTAGTTTATTTTACTTTAGATCTGTCCTAGGATAGTTATAGGATGCCTTCGATCCCTTAGAACCCCTTTCCTAAGCCTTGATCACTAGAACTAGCTCGTTAACTTTCTAAAACCCTAAAATGAGTCGAATTGCTATTTTTATACTATAAGCCCTTTTCATAAGCTATAAACTAGTTTAGGTAACTTAGTTAAGCTTATATTAGCTAACCATAAGCTAGGAAACCTTTTTGTTTCATAAAAATATAATTGCATGGAATTAGGACTAGTTTTGCAAAACTTTCCATGCATAGGGGTATATATGGTAACTTTCTGAAAATACTAAGTTTATGGACTATTTTTGACATTTCTTAGAAGTAATAAGTATAAGGACCCTTTTTGCAAAGATATATAACCTTAGGATAAAAAGTTAGGAAGTTATAAACATATAAGGACTAGTTTTGCAAAAGTTAATAAATTAATGGTATAAATAGTAAATTTTGAAAACTTATAAAGTCCAAGGGTCATAGATGTCATTTTCTCAAAATATAGAAGTATAGGGACTAAATATGTGAAGTTTAGATAGTTATAAACCTAAGTAATATAAGTATTATAAGTATAGGGTAGATTTCGTAAATATATTAAACTTAAAGGTTATAAAGTAAACTATTTTCATATATATAGCAAACCTATTTTAAGTTAGAACATAACACAATACTAGGGAGCTTCATGTGAGGAGTACTATGTGGATATTTCATTTTGACGAGTTTGCTGGGTTTACGATTTAATCCTCAAACGATTATTGCATATACTTATGAATTATGATGGCCCGAACGGTGTTATGCTATAACTAAAACTCTAATAACAATATAACTCAATAGTAAGGAACTTTTTGTGAGGAGTTATATACTTCTGAATTATGATGGCCCGAACGGTACTATGTTGGCAGCATAATACAATAGTAGGGAGCTTCATATGAGGAGTTATACTTCTGGATTACGATGGCCTGAACGGTGTTATATTATATCTAAGAATCCTAAGATAAAATACTTAAACCTAAAACAAAACAACTAGAGCTTCACATGCCTACACAACAATAATAGACCTCAAGATACGTGAGTAAGCAGCCTATACCTCTAGTCACTTTGACATCCACATAGCCTTAAGCCCAGGTGAGTTTCGTAGCCTCACACTTTTTAAAACGCTTTCTAAATGCTTTACAAACCCTGTGAGGGGGATACATGCTACTTGCTTTAAAAACCGAATACAAGTCTTTTTCTTTGTTTGTTGCGCGAGTGATACTATTTCTGCCACCATTACATAACTAAAATTCATGAGCCATAATTACTTGCGGGTTTTACGCAAGTGAACGCTGGTATAGTTGATAGATCTATTGGTTTTTGAAAACTCCCGTTGGTTTACCTCAGCCGGGTAACTAATATGTACTATACTTGAAACCTCAAAGGATTAACTTTGGCAAGTTATCCTACTTGTCCCCTCATGGTTGGGTCTGCAGCCCCCATGACCCGGACTGTCAGTGCGGTTTCATGAGCTTAGTGCAACATACCCACCCTTGATAATTGTGCATGCATCACAATTATCACATACATACACTTTCCCAGATGGGTGTAACAACTGAACCCAGGGAACTTGTATTCACCCACACCCTAAACCTATGACTCTCACTCAACCTAGTGTTGACTTTTAAGCATGTATCCTAGGTAACAAAGCACTGTGAAAATTATGGCATGGAGTGGTACAAAGCTTGCAGGACTTTTCACTCGGTTATCATTCAAGTTTCAAAACAAACATAAATTTTGGGGACCTCCTTTTATAAAACTCTGATAATTTTATTGAATCATAACTCATTCTATAAAAACGTCTCTTTTTGAGTCGTTTTCTATTACTGTAACTGTGATTCCATGAAGTAATACCCCAACTCTAAATCCGCTACGAAATGTGAAAATGGGGGTGTTACACTCTGCTCGGGCGGTCCGTGTGTTATCCTGGCGGGAGAACCGGAAGGGAGGCTTTGGTTCGTCTCCCGAGCTCTTAAGGAACTTTTCTAACTTTTAGATCTTTTGGGCTTTATTTCGTGATATCGAAGTTGTCTTGTTCTAGAGGTGGTCAGCGGAGTGAGGTGACTTTATTTTTATGAGGCGTTGATGCTGTATCGCAGTTTCCCAGTCGTAGGAGTTTGTATTGTAATGCGAGCTCCGCTCTATGTCATAGACTCCTATTCCGCGCCAACTTTTGACGGCTTATTTGGCATGTCTGTCTGCATTTATTATCTAGCTTGTCTTCGTCAGCCTCTAGCATCAGACTAGCGTCTTTTCGTAATCTATCTTGGTTTGCACGTCGCTTTGGTATTTGCGGGATCAGGTATGATATCCTTATTATCCCGCTTTTTAGGGGCACCTAATTGACTCTGAGTCATATAGTCCGCGTGTGGATTTCCGTATTTTTGCATTTTTTATTCGTGTTTTTCCTAGAACCTCCAAGCATATTCCCATACAGACTCGCCCTCCTTTTGCTTGTAGTTGCGAAGTTCCGTATTATTTTTGGTAGGTTTTTCATGTCCAGGGAAAGCTTGTGAGAATGCTGCCTGTAACTCTTGGTAGTTGTTTACGGACTACAGGGGAATGTTGTTGAACCAGATCCTGGCGGGTCCGTAGAGTGTGGATTTAAATATGTGACATTGAGTGGGTACGTCCGAATGTCGTATTCGTGCTATTGCTTGAAGGACGCCGAGGTGATTCACTGGGCTCGTACTTCTGTCGAACCATTTAACATGATCTGGCGTGTGTGGTTTTCTTGATACTCTGGTGTTGCGGATTTGTGAGTTGAACGGATCAAATTCTCTGCATTCCGGCCATTGTGTTACGTTCAATTTGAGTAAAATTTGAGTAAAATTTATTTTCTAGGGGAGGCTAAACGTTCAATTTTTACGCGAGATTCAAATTTTGGTATAACGTTGAAAATTTTGACCCAAAATTCAAATTTTTAGGCCAAAATTCAAATTTTTTCGGTAAAATTTGGCGTCAAAATTTTTAAAACTCAAATTTTCCTGGTAACCTTAGAATTGCATTTCATAGTGATTTCAAAATCTTGGGAGAGAAAATTTTCAAATTCATTTTTTGGAGAGAAAATACGAAATCACTAAGATCAACCATATACGATTTTCAAACTTCGCCATAAACATCTAATCTTCTACAACAACCTTTGTTATCTTCAACGATCCAAGATCAACTTTATCACACATCAGAATTAAATGGAAAAGGAAATACAAATGAGAGAGAGAGATTCAATGAAAGCATTTAAAGTGTTCAAGTCACAGGTTGAGAAGGTCATAAATACATCAGGATATGATTCAAGGTTCGATCAAGCATTTGAACACTTCATCAAAATCCGATTTCATAATTTCAAAGAAAAACTCATCCAAAGCCTGAATCAACTTGAAAAGCTCATTAATGAAGAAGAACTTCATATGTGTAACTGCAAGGAAGCTCTCAAAGTGATCCAAACTCAGTTTCAGAGTATATTGAACCCTTGGTTATTGAACCAGTCAGAGTTTATCGATGCGTTTTACCAAAGATTTTGGGTAAGTTATACGACCTTCAGAGCTAAATGCATCAACGACATGGGTGAACTCGAAAAGATACTTGATGCTGAGGAAGCTGAGTTAAATGAAATTGAGAAGCTGAAACGGGAAAGAGAACTAATTGAAAGAGAGATGCAGTTAAAGGAAACAGTGGTGATTGAAAGAGAGACAGACAAAGATGATCAAACAGAAGAAGAAACAGTCAATGAGGGTGAAGCATCAGATGTTAGTTTGGTTTTCACGGGAAGTGATTCATCTTCAGAACAGCAGGTTAAAAGCAGTAGTCCAAGGTATGATTCGGATGCTGATGGTACACACATGGATGAAGCTGTTTGGAATAACGAAGATGATCATATCATACCTTCATTTGACACAGAGACATTAACTAAGGTACAACATTCAAATGATCTTGACAATGTTGTTGTGTTCGATAATGTGTTTGCTCATAATCAGACACATCCTGCGCATCCTGAGTCTGTTAGTGACACATATGTGGTGGAACAGAATGATAGTAATATCACTCTTTCTACTCCATATATGGATCCTAATGGAGGTGAGCCTGCCCAGGATGGATCTACTTATGAACAAGATTGTGCCATATTTGCTTCATTAATCAATAATTTCAAACATGAACTTGATAAGTGCAAAGAGGACAATCGTAAAGCTAAGCAAGCGAATGTCTTCTTGAGCAAAGAGCTTGAGAGATTTAAGGAAATGGAAAAAGGTTTTGAAAATGTAACAAAAAGCAAAGCTGAACTTGAAGTTGAAATCTTGAACCTTAAATCTCAAGCTCGGAAGTTTGAAATGTATGGAGAGTCTGTCAAACCACTTTTAAAACAAAAAGAAGCACTTGAAGTTGGTTATAGAGAAGCTGTTTTGGATAAAAAAACGTTCCATTCAAAAACTGGATGAACAAATAGTTCTTAACAATAGAAAGGTTGAAGCACTTTTAAAAGAGAACTCTGATTTAAAAAGTGAAAATTCAAGGCTTTAGAAAACCAACTCAAATTTTGAGATTGTTAACACAAAACTTGAGAATGAAAACCAAGAGTTTTGAAATGAGTAAACGATCTTGAAAACAAACTTCGTAAATTGGGACAGACTACTCAGACTCTGAACATGTTGCCTATTAAAGATGAGGACATTCATAAACAAACATCCGGAATAGGTTTTGTGAATCTTGATCATTCGGAAAATTACTTGGAAAATGAAAAACCGGGTTTTCTAAACAAAGACATTCTGTTTGAGTCTGAAGATATTTTAAAATGTGAAGAGGAAAAACGTTTGAAAGTCAAACAAAGAAAAACCGCATTCTCGTACCACGGCTTTGTGTATGGTTGTACACAATTGAAAAATATACCAAAAGAACCTTTCAAAAGAAAAGACACAAATGTGAAAAGATTTTTCAAAGAAGCTCAACTTGCTACTTATGATGCTAATTTATGGCAATATAAAGCAAAGAAACAGTTTTGTAATCTTAAACACCACATTGAGCAAACGTTAAAGGTCATTTGGTTTAAGCAACAAAACACCTACAATTATTTCTCTAATCCTCTTTCATCAGATGTACGCCTTAAGATAGAAGTCAAAAAGATTTTTAAAGATGAGATTGAACCTCGTGTGAAAGATATCAACTTATGTTTTGAGTACTTTGAAAAACATCTTGTAACTGAAATGAGAGAAGATCTAAAGTACGTTCATTCTCTCGAAGACGAATTTAATGAAAAATGCATAATACTTGACATTCAAAAGGAATTTTTCACAAATCAAATAGAGTCATTCAAGTCAGAATCTGTCAGCCATGAGTATGAGAATGTGAATTCTGAACAAACATCTTCTTTGAAATCTGAAAATCTTTGTCTCAAAAAGAAAATCACCGAGCTTTCAAAAGAAGTAGCTGATGTCAAAGAAGAATTGTCAAAAAGAACTGCTCAGTTTGAGAAAGATCTTACAAAACTCGAAGTTCAAAGTATCTTTTTCCAGCTAAAACTGCAAGAGAAGAATGAGAAAATGTTTTCTGCAAACTCTTTGACATCGGTACTTAAACGAAAAGAAAAGATTTTTGAAGAAAATTGTGATGATACCAAAGTCAAGTTTGATTTTGACAAGCTTGATACAAAAAATATTGAGTTGGAACATGCTGTGGCATCATTACAAAAAGAAAATGAACATTTAAAAGAGACTTACAAAAACTTGTTTAATTCAATCAAACGATCAAGAGCTCAGAATCAAATTTCAAACAAATCTGACTCTCAGATCGTCCCAAATCATCTCTTTGATAAAGAAAAATGTGTGCTTCAAAAGAAAATTGCTGAATTGGAAAAGACGATTGCAAAACAAACCAAGGATTTTGATGATGCCAAAAATGATTTTTCAATCGAAACAGACAAATATGAAAAATATTTTGCACATCTTGAAAATCAAAATGCTTCTTTACATGAAAAACTGGCATCATCAGATCATCTTTCTCTTCAAAAGGAATACAATGATTTGAGAACTTCATACAATGCCTTAAAAGCAAAGTTTGATGTTCTTAACCGGTCAAAAGGAAAATCTCATGTTTCAAACGAGTCTAAACCACAAGTAAGTGTTTCGGAAAAGCTTTACACGGGTGAATCTTCCAAACCGTTTTCGAAAAAGGTTTCTTAGTTTACAACCTATTCTTTGCAAAAAGGAAGGAAATTTTCAAAGAGACCTAATTTTTCTGAAACATTTACTCCTCAAAAGGTTTCAAATGAAAGTGCTCATAAAGAAAAGAATCAAGTTTTCCAAACTCCATACTCTCGTTTTACTACAGTAATGTCAGTGTGGAAACCAAAGCGAAGCCGTTCAAAACATTTGAAATATTCATACTCTGAAATGCTTCCGCGACAACAAATCAATGGCTCTGCTTTGAAAAATCCAAATTCTGGAAGGTTTCCATTTTTCTCAAAAAGGAATTTCAACAATGAATGGAAAACTTATTTTCAAGTTTTAAAACTCCAAGAGAAACACCGGGTTTCTCAAACAACTTTCAAAAGCAAAAGAGTTCTAAATCACCGTTGATTCCACGAGCTTTATTTCAACATGAAACACCGGTTTTCAATCCTCGTTGGAATTCAACTTCTTTGTCTCGGATTGACACGACTTATAAATGGATTTCAAAATATGCTAAACCCATTGGCACTGTGCTTAAATGGGTTCCAAAAGTTGTTGTCTAATCTAAAAACATTATGACTTCTTAGTACTTCAGCTAAGGACTCGTACTTCAACATAATGGCTTATGTACACATAACAGTGTATAACCCGCGATTTTAAAGAAAGCACCCTGTTGTACATTTCAGTGCGACAATCCTAACAAAAAAGAAGACTTCTCACAAAAAGCTTATCAATGTCTTCTTAATCTTGAGCCTAATTTACTCAAATTTTTCAAAAGGTTTTTCAAAACTTTTCAAAATTTTGCTCAAGATATTACTCCCTCAAATCCTTAAAAGTTTAAATTTATTCAAAATGTTCTATTTTTGAGGGGGAGTAATAAAAAGATGTTCCAAAAAGGTCATGCTAAAAAGAAACTGATACGGAATTAAAAAATTTGTTTCTCCCATAAGCTATCCAAAAAAAAAAAAACAAAACAAAGGTTTTAATCTATTGGTATCAAAAATACCATGGATATGCTATTTTTGAGGGGGAGAAATGTGATTATAATGTGATCAAAAAATGTCTAATGATTGTGGCAGAATCTCGAAAGAGCTCGACTCAGATTTAACCCTCGAATTGACGAAACACAAAAGTTAGTATTCGAAAGGATTTATCCGAGTAGAAAGTACCGTTTCGAGAAACTCTTCTTAGATGTATACTTTGACGGGTCTAACTTCCTTACTAAGGAATGTTAACAACTTCAAGTTAGTTATTAGGGCTAGTTATCACCTAAAAGCTGATAATGGATCCCTTTAACTAAGCAACGTAAACGTGTCCCTTGGGTATATGTCTATTAAGAATGGATCAATTCAAAAAGTGCTTACTCCTCCCGCATGTGCAAATTTCCGAAATAATACATGAGCACATGTGAAGGGGGAGTCCTTCAAAATGAAATCAAAACTCTCAAAGTGTTAACAAAATATGTTTCATTATCATAAACACTTTGAGAAGATTTTCAAATGTTTGGTTTAATGGCAACAATAGGATAGTCATGAAGTTATAAGGTGACTAAGGTTAGGAAAAACCGTCCTATGATCCGCCAGAACCGGAGGGATCTACCCAAGGACAATTTCAATAGATTAGAAATAGAAGTCCTTAGGTATGATTTGAAAAAAGGAGAAAAGAATGAAAGGAGAAAGAAGGGGTAGAAGAATTAAAAAGAAAAGTATTGAAAAGGGTGAAAAGAAATAGCCCTCCATATGTTCAACCTTAGGGCAGACACCGGGTTCAACTCATATGCTACTGGTTGTTACTAAGGTGACACCGGTATTGAAGATAAAGACATCATGGACCCAGTGACGCACTGCACTTAACCTTCTAGCCACTCAAGTTCTCTCAAAAGAGCTTGTTTCATTCTCACGGGGAACCGGTGTAATCTATCGACTTGTCTCTTAGAGATGGTTGATATTGAAACATGAGACCTCTCCCTAATCTCCGCATAGGAAACCAAAAGTGCACTTATTGAGTCTAGAGCCCCGAGATTCATCAAAAGATCTCATAGGAACACATGATACTTCTACACTGGTGGTCCCACATTATGGACGCCAGATGTAAACTTTAGAGTCCTACGCAGATCTTAGCAATCTGCCAGAACATTTATGAGAGGATTCACACTTGTGATTCTCAGTGATTGAATGGAAATTCCTGCCAGGGTCAACATCAAACAGCCCTGACAGCAGGTCACTTTGGTAATCTCTTGTAGGTTACGCTTAGTGTTCGCGGTGGTTTCAAACGGTCTACAATCGTGGGGTGATCTCCAGCGACTCACCCAATCATTGATTTACTTCGGTAGATCTTGTAAGCTCTCTCGAGGGCATCCGATTTGGGAACGACCTTGGTAAGGGTTAGAAGGAGTCTTCACACTATGCTGTTGACGATCTCTAATTCCGAACCTGTAAGTACCGGATGTTTATTACTATCCGTTTTCATGCAGCTACCCTTAACTCATTATTATCATCACCATCACACTAGTTTCCACATGCTCATACATACATCACGAAGTCAAAGAAAAGTTTTCACCAAAGATCAAAGTAAAGAAATGTTTAAAGAAAGATTCTACATTATGTGAAAGGATCTACAAAGTAAAGTGACAAAGATCAGAGTGAAAGAAAGGGAACAACAAATGTATGTATGTCAAAGACTAAAGACGTATGAGCATGTTGGAAAGGCATTTAACCATCAAAGACAACGAAGTGACAAAAGGCAGATGACACCGAATCACAACCATAATAAAGAACAAAGAATGCTGAAAAGACATTCATCAAAGTTCACAAAGCATGATTGGAACAAAAGATCTAGCAAAGCTATTACACAAAGACTCAAAGTTCAAGAGAACAAGCTTCAAAGATGAAAGATCAAGGTCACAAAAGAGAGATCTCAATGATCACCCCTTAGGGGGAGATTGTTAGCATTAGAAGTGTTGATCATTTATGTAATCAAAGAGAGATCTCAATGATCGTCCCTTAGGGGGAGATTGTTAGAATTAAAAGTGACGATCATTATTGAGTCAAATAGTTAGTTAAATATATTCATATAATAGTTAGTTAAATGCTAGTCTATTAAGGTTATGTAAAAGCCTAAATGGCTTGGCCCAAAAGAAGGCCCAAGAGAAAGCCCATGGTGGCAAATGTAAAAACTATATAAACCCTCCTAAGCTTGTTAGGAGGGGTGGGAGTTCATGTTAATCAAAGGTTTATTTTACACATAGTTCTCTCCACCTTCTCTCTACTTTCTCTCTCTAAGTTTCACACATATATCTCTCTCTAGCATCATAAAGATTAGTGATTAAGTTAGATCTACGGTCCTACATATCACTTCCCCAAACACTATCCTACACCCACCTTTTCCCACACCTAGGTTAGAACCACATGGTTTCTTTCTCCCTAGAACACCTTACTTGCCTAGAATACCCATCCCTGCCTATAACCCTATAGCACGTACACCCTATTTAGTAGACCCTCCCACTTCATCTTGTAAATTTGAAGTCGGAGAAAATCTCATTAAGACAACCTTAGAAAACCAGGAAAATCAGGTAGAAAAAATTTTAAATAATCTAGATGAAGTTTTTCTTGACCTTATTAGGAAGATAGAAGAAGGTCATGATAATAACTTAGGAACCCGACCCGACTATAGTAATTTAAGAAATACCTTAGCACAAGCCTGTTTTAGGATAGGAAAATTACAAAAGAATCAAATGAGACACCACCATAAGATAGCCTTTGCCCGTTTTAGAATCCGTACCTTAGAAAAGATGATTGATGATGACGAGGAAAGTCATCAATCAAATTTAGGAAACTCTATAAACCCTTAGATATAGAAAAAAAAACTTGGAGGAAACCTTTAAGTAGTATGCCTTAAATACCTTTAAGATATGTAAGATAGGAAAGCAATAATAAGACTTAGGTATACCTTATTGATACTTCCTGGTGTCCCTCAAAAACTAGGATAACCTAGTCAACCTAGAATTAGGTATCCTTTCCCTTGATTACTTTAGGTCATCCTAAACTTAGTAAGAACCCCATACTTATTATAACCCACCTTAAACTCATACACTATCATAACCCTTAGAAATATTAGAACCCCGATGCCTTAGACATATAGACTCTTATCACTCTTAACCCCTAACTCGATTGGGTTTCGATTTCAAACCCGAGTCCTTGTTGAGAGCTGTCTCATAAAGATACTCATTCATGAACTTTAGGTTTGGGGAAAAGCCTAAAGCTTCATTCTATAGAATCCGTCCTCTATCCTCTATCTCTTCCATTGATTTTCTTTCCTCGGGCAATCAGCCTAAAACTCTACCCTCCTAAATCCAACAATATGACATTTGGCATAAATAACAACGCTTGTTAGAAATTTAAGTATAACAAGTTATTTATGACCCTATGCGGTTGTGACTTCCTCTTCCGTTATTTTATGACACGAGACAGCATGGCCCGTGCGATGCACGGGCTTCGATTATCATGAAGTAGCATTATTTTGGCAATAGTTAATTAGGTGTGTTAACATTAGTCGCGAAACTTAAAATGTTAAACTAAAAAAAATCGCTTTATTAAGCTTTTACAAATAGAAATGTTTCATAAGAAAGATACTCAAAGATGTGTTTGACCATTAGTACATGTGGTTGTAAGTAGTAAGTGCACGTTTGATTTGCTTACTTAACGGTTCTCATGCATTTTATAGCTTTTTCATCAAACAATTCTATTTAGAAAAAGTTAGTTAAATGAACTTAATTTATTTCGTCGAGTATCCCTGATCAAAACTAAGCATAGTAACTAAATACACATAACCCTTGCAAAGCTGATGATTCTTTACGGTGAACAAAGCCCGTGCATCGCATTTCGAAATCCTTTAGTACAAAAGAAACTATCAAGGTAAAAAGGTAACATTTACTCATTTAGTATCCTTTAGTAGAGTATCATCATGGACGCATTACATTCATTGTTCTTTTAAGTCTTAAGGAAATATAAAGTCTTGTCTCATCTAATTGCATTTGTTTGCTTTTGACGTAGATAGACCCAATACTCATAACTAATAAGTAACAACTCGACAATTATCGTGTGTTTTATTCCTTGTGGTCTTTTATTTAAGCTAACTTTGTTTTGTAATAACCATAACTAAATCTTAGGCAATAAATTATTACCTCTATTATATTTTACCCCTATCTATAATTTTACATATAGTAAAATCGTAATTTTATGCTCCAACGTCATTGCCAACTGCAAAAAAATTACTCTATTTGGTATTTAGTATTAAAATGAGGAATTTTAATATTTGATTTTAGCTATTTGATTGCGACAAAGGCCTCACAAAGCATGTAAATCAGTTTGTAACTCATCATTCAACAAATAATATATAAGCCTATTCCTTTTTACCATACTTTTCCCTTCAAATTCACTCGGAACAACTCTCAAATCAAAATGCGTCTCGCCGTCACTCCCCGTCACACCCGCATGACCCGCATGTTGATACTATACATCTTTTACTTCCAAATTAATTGGCTTAAGTTCCCGTTTACCTACACCATCCTCTACCCTCTACTTCCCATAATACAACAGTGTGCGTCAAAAACAAATGCCACATACTTGCTTTCTAGACCTCTATTATTCATTTATTTAGGACAGGCGTTACATATTGAAGTCCCTTGGCTTTTCCTAATTTTTAAATACTTTTGGTTGAACATATGCAAATGCTTTTATGCTTCTTTCCTTCGGTTTTAATACACTTTGTTTCAAAAGTCGTCATACAATATAAAAATTAGAAGTTTTCAATTTCTCAACGATTGGCTCCAAATCAATTTCCCTTTTTTTTGTTTGCGTCAATAGCAACATATTTAATAAAATAATATACAACGCAATAAAATCTTATTATCGGTAACAATCATATATTCATGTGTCTATGTGTATGTAGTTATAAGAAACCGAATAATATTACGCAAAAAGATCAATATGAATCTTGCTTGAATATTTGACTAATCTTATGACATAAACACAACAACTAATTCTTGCAATGAAGAAGACAAAGATGGATAAATCTACTCCTAGCATATGATATCATAATAAGAAGTTTAAAGAGCAACTGATAATCTTGCTCTTATTTATGATCTCAATATTGTCCTTGAATAGATAACCTTTGAATTGCCACTCCTTTCACTGCTACAATTTCACCCCATTCTTACGCTTTCAACGCTAATAGGTTATCGTTAGAATCATCAATATATCAACAATGTGTTCAAGGAAAATTTGTATCCGCACTTTGATGGTAAGAGAATTACCCGAAATACAATATAAGTCTAAAAAATTAATCAGATTACTGGAAAAAAGAAGAGCATCCCTAAAACAAAGAGTCCTTACATCAATAGACAAATAACAATATAAATGCCATATGTTCTCCTTCTAAACTAAGTTCCCTTTCATCAAAGCACATGAACTTTATTTGAAGCATTTTTAAAACCTTTGGTGGTGGTGTTTCGTTCGTGACGTGCCTGGCGAATATGATGGTTTAAAGGTATTTTTCGATCTTGAAGGTATTTATCGATCTTCAAGGTTCTTTTAATGATTTGCAGATTTTATATGTATACATAAGTTTTAATAACATTTTCGGAACTTTTTATAGATTTAATTTTTTTTAATAGATATAAAGTTAGTTTTGATAGAGCTAAAGTTTTGATTTTTTGTTTGGGCCTTTGGGGTGATTATTTGTAGACCCGAGTTTGTATCTTGCGTTTTTTTTTGTTGTAACAGTCACACGCCGCCACCGCCGTTGACACGCAATTTGATACAATTGGAATTTTTATAATTTATTTATGATGTCATCTCAAGTATTCATATTTGTTTTTAAATTTAGTAAATACATTTTCATACGGTCTCTTGGAGCATGTGATCACACGTGCAAATTTAAGCCACAATCTATTTGTAAAAAAATAGGTGCCACAATGCAATGATATAGCTTCAGACCTTATGTTGATATTATTTTATGTACATATATTTGTGTTTATACAATGTATGTTGTCACAAAAAATGGTGATGTACAACAATAAGTCTCAAGTATAACAAAAAATGTGATGTACGATAATAAGTCTAAGTATAACCAATTCATCAAACATATCTATAACAAAAAGTAAAATCAAGCTTTTCATGCTATAAAAGAAACTAAGATTAAATTACATATAAAATCAACTTTATATAAAGATCAAACACAAACAACACTTGCACAATTAGCTATATGCATGCTAGTGTTGGCTAAGTCAAGCATGAGTCGGACGTATTCATTGGACATGCACATGTATTCACAACCAATCAACAACAGTAAAGATATATGCTCAAATACACATATTTTTGTGGCTCTTGAGATAAGGTTTTTATACTATTTGTTCATCTTTTATAATGAGGGCACAATAGATTTTGATTGAACAAATGTCAAACTTGTGTGACCAAAAAGTCTTGAACACGTGAATAATAATTAAGTTGAAAGATTTGATAAATTACGTGTTAGTCAAAAGCCAATATGGTTAAATTGCTGTCATTATCTCCGCAACGAAAAAGATATCTTGAAACAACTAAAAACATTGCAAAAACATAAAAGTATACATAAAAAAAGAAAAAAAGACTTTCCCGAACTTCATATCCTATCAAAGCGAAATGGGTTAACGGGCCAAATCTATACTATTAAAACTCATTTTTCTTACATAATAAGCAGCCCATTATANTTACTTCCAACCAAATCCCAAACAAATGAATCGAAGTCACAAAAACATTCTTGTTTTTCTATTTCCTTATCACAACTCACGAATGAAACACAAAGGCTAACTCTTTCGTCTTACAATTACATGATCTCAGCTCTTTATCTATATGCTTATGAGGAACGAAACGGCCTCAAGATCCTAGGATGGGTCTCGGGTAGGTATTGTTTTGATTTTCTTTCGTGTTTGTTTGTACGAAACAAAGAAAGATTGAAACAATCTTGTTTTGAATCTTTCTATATGATTTCAAAAATTTATAGAAGCTATGCTTCACATAGATCTATGATGGTTCCTTGTTCATGCGTGGAAATCTGTAAAGATTGATTAAGAAATGAACAAACTGAGATCTTTCTTTGTTTTCTTTTTGGATTTGATTTGTTGTGATTGGTGTTGGGATTAGGTTAGATTATTGGTTTTGATTCGAGTCAAGAGTTGGATTTATTGTTGGTTGAGATGATGGGAGCAGGTTGGGTATGTATTTGATGTTGGTAATTGTTGTTTGTGGGGGTTAAGGATTATGATAGATATGAGTTGCGTTGGTTAATTGTAATTCTGTCTTCTATTTCTTTTCTTTTTTTTTTCTTTTTTTTTCGTTGGCTGTTTTGGGCCGGGATGTGATATAAAGTTTAGGTTATAAAAACTGATATCGTTTTTATATGAGGGTGGTGAAGAATAAAATGATATGGTGAAAATGGTGATAGTTTCTTATTTATAGTGTACAAAAATCCAACTGAAAAGTCAAAAGTCACACTTGTTGATGTAAGTTATAACTTGATCATTAATTATGAGAAGATGAAAGAAATTTGGGAAGGAAAAAAGTTGTTCCAGGAAGTCTTTTGGGTGTCTTACACATTAAAACTTGAAACTCATTTTAGTTTATTAACTTTAAAAGCTCTTAAAAGCTTTCATTACTTGGTTAGCTTAATCTCATCATATTAGAGTTGCCAAGCTTAAACCATAAATTCATATGCTCAATTAATGCTCAACTTGCAACTCATTCTTTATATATAGTTAGATATTTATTTGATCTTCTCATAATTCATTTAAAGCTTTTGAGTCGAATGTCTTGAACAATCTTATTAGTGCTTGAAACTTTGTTGCCGTACACACGTTCATTTCTTACTTTCCAAATGAAGTACCTAGAAGTTCAAACTAGAAAGAGTGAAGAACATACATGAACTTAACGTGCGAGTAATGCTTGCGGTGAAAAAGGGGCACACATCGTCAAAGGAGGAGCTATTAAGGGACCAGGAAGGGTCCTGTCCCTCCTAGAGTTTGGGCTTATAAGGTCATTTCATTGATATGATAAAGGTAATTGTTGTAGTTTTGTTATAGGTGGCCCTCCCAAAAGTTGCCAGCCCATTTGTTACATGGCCTTTCAAATATACACATGCAAGTATGCAACCAAAAGTCCTCCAAAATTAAGGGTGTGTTTGGTTCGCTCTTTTGGGTGGGTATCACAAAAAGAAGAAACAAAAACATTGTTTGGTTGGTTTTGGGCCCACCACTTTGGGAATCAAGGAATGAGATTTCATTCCACCCAAATTTGGTGGGTTTCTCCCAATCCATCCAATCAAAATTTTTTTTTATTTGATAAAATTTTTTCAACCACACATTATTTATTCTTTTTCTATGATTTTTTCAACCACAAATTATATATAATAATATATTTTCTCTCTCCTACTTTTTTCTCAAATCTTTCCCACATCTTTCAAACCTTTCCCAAATCCAAATTCAATTCCATTCCCACTTGCGAACCAAACGCACCCTAANTTGTCAAGGTCAATGTAGTTTTGTTTTTTAGAAACTTAGGTGTTTCATCGAATCATTTGTGGTGGATGGCACTATCCTCTTGGATGTGTCCCTCCAGTGGCTTGGCTACTATTAGTTGCGAGGGAGATAAATTATTCGTTAATTCTCTCACAACTTCTGGGGTTTAAGTTTCACTGCTGAAAATGAACCTTCATGAATTGACTTGTTTTTCCTGGGCGTTCATTTTCTAACACATGTATGCACACTTCTTATCCTCGTAATGTTTTCTGTTCGAGGCTTTCGTTATATGTTTTTGATGTCTGCGTTTTTCCTGGTTATTAGGTGATGCATGAGTTGGTGGAAGGATGGAGGCTGTTGGAGCCTATATTCTTGGTCAAATCCTTTAACACCAGTTTGATTCTGGATTGCCCAATTTGCTACCTTTTCCCTTCTCTCACTCACCTTGGTTCCCAGTCAGGTTCCAAGGTTTTGTTTTGGCGATTCTTGTCTACGATTATGTTGACCCCTGTCATCATAAGTCATTTGAATGAATTTTTTTAAATAGTGAAAAGTATTTGAAAAAGCTTGCAATGTAGATGCTCTTAATTCCTTTTCTACAATCCCAAGAAAAATATCAGGACAACTGCCGAATTCATTGTAGCAAAACTTAAGCCCTACATTGTACCAAAGATAACTATAGCCGATTTTTTAGGATATATTTATTTGATCTTCTCATAATTCATTTAAAGCTTTTGAGTTGAATGTCTTGAACAATCTTATTAGTGCTTGAAACTTTGTTGCCATACACACGTTCATTTCTTACTTTCCAAATGAAGTACCTAGAAGTTCAAACTAGAAAGAGTGAAGAACATACATGAACTTAACGTGCGAGTAATGCTTGCTATGAAAAAGGGGCACACATCGTCAAAGGCGGAGCTATTAAGGGACCAGGAAGGGTCCTGGCCCTCCTAGAGTTTGGGCTTATAAGGTCATTTCATTGATATGATAAAGGTAATTGTTGTAGTTTTGTTATAGGTGGCCCTCCCAAAAGTTGCCAGCCCATTTGTTACATGGCCTTTCAAATATACACATGCAAGTATGCAACCAAAAGTCCTCCAAAATTAATAAAACTAGCATACGCATCCCTGGATCACTGGTACACAATTGGCAATTCTGTTTCTATTAGCAATTGATATTTTCATGATTTTTAAGGTTCTGTTTTTTGATCATTTGAGATTGATTAAATCAAGCTTACGTAATTTGGATCTGTATACGCGCATAATGGATATCTTGAGGTTCCATTTCTTTATTTTGAACTATGTTTCTGTTTGGCAAATTAAATGTTGATTTTCATTTGTGTGTTTTAGAAATTTGAGTAGCATTTGTTAAAGTAGAAGTTATGGTCGGTTTCGATTGGTAGCTCCACTGTTTGTACATTTTATAAACTTAATACACATATGTTCCATTCACATTAGTACATACATTACTAGTTCGTCAAACAAAATTTTCAATAATTTTGGCCCCACAAAACAAAAATCTTTAAGCTCCGCCACTGCACATCGTAACATGTTAGCATCACAACAGTACTTCGGTAGCATGTTGAGAAAACTTGTTTTCATAGTTTTTACATTATCATCACTGGGAACATTAATGTATTGTGACTCTTGTCGTAAGCACATTAGATAAGATTTATGCCGAAACCCCGGCGTGCACAGGTTCTATAACTAAGAACATCATACAATATATAAGAAGAAAGGCAATGAACATCTTACTTATTGAATATGAAACCATACATAAAGTACTCGTACTATTAGCTAACATATATATAATGAATCATATTTCACCACAAATGATGGAAAGAAAGTATCCAACGATCTATATTTATTAAAGACGTATAAATCGTTTTAATTCTACTTTCCCAACCATTAGTTACTCTCTAGTGCACAAATGAACTCCTCGTCGCGTTCAAGTTCCATCATATACACGGGTAAAAGGCAAACTTCGACATCCATACTCCCGCCTCCTTCCCGTCCAGGATACATTGTCATTTTCCCATCCGCCTTGTTCACAAAGCCGCTTCTAGCTGCAAGCGCTTTACCTAACCCGAATTCACACCCATACATGTCAAATCTCGGCGAGCTCCCAAAATGTACAAGGTTGGGATGGAACAAACCACTCAATTTATAAACTATAGGGTTTCTCAACCACGACTCGACCAACTTTTTAACCGCTGTATCGTCATGGCTTTTTATTGCTTCATGTAACTTCAAAGCCGCCCATCCGAGCCCGTGAACCATTAGTTCCTCCACGGTTGTTGTTGCACTCACTGACTGAATCGGGTTACCAAAATAGTTTTCTGTCATAGGCGGGTTTACCCTACTTCGGTTACTAACAACAAGTCTACAAATAGTTTCACTTTTATTTGGTTGGCGTCGAACTCGTGTTACACACTTCCAAATAAATGCGGACACAGCTTGCAAACTCGAGATCTTGTTTGTATTGCATTCCGCATTTGCTCTAGCTTTGAGTTTCGCAACCGAAGCGGATGAGAAATGAAAGAATCTCTCTCTAACTTTTGGACTTTCAAATCTTTCAATAAATTGTTCTTCGTGAGTATACGGAAGATTTATAATAGGATCTGAACCTTCAAGGACCCATTTTTTGAATATAGGAGGACGCGAGATGGAATATCCATCTCGTTCATTAGATCTAAATATTTCACTCCACGTAGCCATAAAATGCCAAAAGGACGTCCCGTCCGCTAGAAGGTGATTGACCGAGCCACCAATGAATATACCATCGGTGAGCTCAGTCACCTGAATGGACAACAATGGCAAAGTATGACCATCATGATTAATAGCATTATTAAGATCAAAGAATGAATGAACTAGTATATGTACGTCTTTAGACGCGATAATGTCCTCGACAGTAGCATCTACTGTCGCGTGAACAAACTTGACCCCTTGGCAATTTTCAGGGTCTATGTAGACAACATAGGAAGGTGGATTTTCTTGTTTTCGAGTGGCTAAACGGGCTGCAAGCGGGTAGAAATGATCAAGAGTAGCTGAGAGAGACCCACGAAGGTCATCCAAGAAAGTGGATATCGAAAAATCTTGATTTTCGGTTGGTGTTGGTTTCGCGAAAAGTAGACCCTTTTGGCTGTAGTTGGCGTTAAGGAAAAGGAGCTCGAAAGGTGAGAAGTAGATCGGTTGTTTTGCTTCTTGTGAAAGATCGTGTAATGGTTTCACGAAGCATTCGGATATACGCCTCACTGTCGCCATAGTCATTCGATAGTGGTTCGTGTTCCTACGTTTGTTCACAGCCTTTAGATTTAAAGAGTTTGAGATTGTACGGATATGTAAAATATGATATATTATAATGCACGCTCTCCGATTACGGAAGAAATCAACAATTATATGGTGGGCACCATATTTATTTGTTGCCTAAAAATCAATAATTACATGTCTTAATTTAGATTCTCAACTAGATTTGATTCTCAACTTGCTACATANACGGGAAGAAATCAACAATTTAATATGGTGGGCACACATATTTATTTGTTTGCCTAAAAATCAATAATTACATGTCTTTATTTAGATTCTCAACTAGATTTGATTCTCAACTTGCTACTACCTAACCGCTTAAGGGTGGTCTAGTGGCAAAAGGACTTGTGACTATCACTCTAAAATGTATGAGGTCTCAAGTTCAATTCCTGCTAGGTGCAAACAACCTTAAGTGGCCACGCCAACCTCCTGAAAAGGGAGAACTTTACCTGGTTTGAGTCTGTGTGGCGGTGGGTTCAAACCCCGTGAATTAGTCAGCCAAAAGGTCAGAAATCATGGTTACCAAAAAAAAAAGCTTGTTACTACCTCCGTCACATAATAATAGTCCACTTTGACTTTTTTTAGTCTTTCTTATTCAACTTTGACCATAAATATTTTTATTTGTGTTTCATAATATTTGATGAAAAATACATGAATGAATTGAGTTTTAAATATATTTTCTATTGGTACAATTTTCATCAAGTATTATATAACACAAATAAAAATATTAATGGTTAAATTTGAACAAAAAAGACTAAAAAATGTCAAAGTGGACAATTATTATAGGACGAAGGGTATTGGATTATCTTAAGTCAGTGATTTAACAGTAAATTATACTGTTCGTCCTGTGATTTAGCCCAAATATCTGCCAAAGTTTCTGATCAATTTTTGCATGAATGATTTTATTTTGAAATCTTGTAACATAATCCGTCCTTATCTCCGTTAAAATCAAAGGCCTTTTGCCCTAGCTGTATATGAGTGGCTCATCAACCTAAAAGTTGTAAGTTCAAGTTGCGTATGAGATATATGAGACATAATTTGTGAGATAAGTGGTATAATTAGTAAAAGGGATAATTCCATATTTACCCAATATAAACATGAAAATATCATATATACCTAAAATACAAGTTTTAAATGCATGATGTACAATGCAGTTAAAGCATTTTTGAGCAAATATAGCATTATTATGTTTAAGTTGGGTAAATATGAATTGCCTCTTATTAAAATTTGTTCTAAAAAAAAATCAAAACTATCTCCTTCTAAACGCCTCATGTCGTCATGTTCAATGCACATGAGGGTTTAATAGTAATTTTTTCATATCTCTCATATGAGGTCCTACCTGAACACCTAAGAACAAAAGTAAATGTTATCTTCTACCCAAACATTCGCCCAAATGGGTGGAATCTATTCCAAGATTTTCTAAAGATTATGCAAGTTGAAGATAAGCAAGTTGCTTGCTACTTGTGAAGAGTTAAAGCCTATAAATAGAAGCGTTTCCTTTGAGTTTAGTACACCAATAACACACAAGCAATCTTGTAGCCTTGTATTTTCAATGTTTTAAAACCCGGTTTTTTGATTGACCCGGTTTAGTCACTGGGTCACCGGTTCAACCGGTTGAATCGCCTGGTCGAACCGGTTCTATACATATGTACATTTTTTTTCTATATTTAATATGTAGTGTTGCATTATTCCATAAATTATCCGATTATTCCTACATTGAATTCAACCAATGAAAAAGATCAAGACTTTACTGATAAACTTTGTTTTTTAAGTTCTATATGTATAATGATATAGCAGAGATTTGCAACAACAATAAATTTATGATTCTAAGTTATAACAATCTATATTAAAACGGTGTTACTCGATGTTTTTAAGATAATTTATAACTCTAACTTACTATTTTACAAAATTTTAACTAACATTAGCACATACCACTTCAAATTGTCAATTAAACTTACAAAGATTGATGAGGAAAAAAAGGTTTTGTTAATTTTTTTTTATAAAAAGTCCTGACCCGGCCGGGTTTATCAAACCGGGTCAACAAAAAACTGGCGGTTCAATCCGGTTCTCAAACAAGCAAAAACCCGATCACATCCGGCCCGGTCTCCGAGCCGGTTCCCGGTTCAACCGGCCGAGTCAACCCGGGTTTTAAAACATTGGTATTTTTCTAGCTTAAGAAATATATAAGTTGTGGTGTTACATCTCTTGTTCACTTTCATATTGTCTAATTATCAATAAGCTACTTTGAGGTATAGTTGTGGTGATTAAATATTCACACTTTTTACCTAGTCGGTGGTATATTATTGCGGTTATTCCACAACAAATGGTATCAAGAGCCGATGTTATTCATAGTATGCTCTGTGGTTCAATTTAATTTGATCCTCCACATCAGAAAAGAATTCCGTTGATTTTTTTGTTGTTGAAGATATTGAAAATTAATTTGTACATGAAATGGTGGATGGCAAAGTTTACAAACCTTCCACATCGGTGGATCCAACATCTCCAAGTTGGGCTAGACCAGTCTTAACGAATGCAAGATTGGCGGTGGAGGTTTTTGATGGCACATGCCATTTCGGTATGTGGCAATGTGAGGTTCTAGATGCTCTTTTTCAGCAAGGTCTAGACATTGCCGTTGAAGAAAGTAAAGCAGAGGATGTAGAAGAGAGAAATTCATTAACCATCAATCGGTTAGCTTTTGGTATTGTTCGTTCATGTCTTTCGAGAGAACAACGATATGCTTTCTCAAAAGAAACATCAGCCTACAAACTGTAGGTGGCGTTGGAAGAAAAATTTCTGAAGAAAAATTGTCAAATAAGCTCTTTATGAAGAAGCGACTCTTTCACTTCACATATGTACCGGGTACCACGATGAATGATCACATTACCAGTTTTAACCAGTTGGGCACCGATTTGATGAATATGGATGAGGCGTTCAAATACCAGGATCTAACACTAAGATTGTTAGGATCACTTCCAGAGGAGTACGAGTTGCTTGAAACAACTCTACTTAATGGGAAGGATGATGTGTCTCTTAGTGAAGTTTGTGCTACTTTGTATAGTAAATAACTAAAAAGGAAGGATAAGCATATTAGTTCAACTGGAGACGAAGAGGTTTTGCTAGTCAGAGGTCATTCGTGGAAGAAAGGCACCGATAAGATATGGAGATCCAAGTCGAGGCAAAGACTAAGCAAAGATGAATGTGCCTTTTGTCATGAAAAAAGGTCATTGGAAGAGAGATTGTCCAAAGTTGAAAACCAAGGACAATCATTACAAAGGTCATTGGAGGCGAATGTCACCAAGTGTGATGATGAAGAATCATATTTCTCACTTGCAACATCGTCAACCAAGAATGCTTCTGATGTATGGCTATTAGATTCCGCATGTAGCCATTATATTAAACCACATCGAGAGTGGTTTAGTAATTTTGAAGAACATGAGGAAGTTGTTTATACGGTAGACGAAACTCCCCTCATTACTCATGGGATTGGTTCCGTTCGATTGCAGAATCAAGACGGAACCATTGTGGCCTTGAAAGGTGTTTGTTATCCGCCAAAGTTGAAAAAGAATCTCATTTCCGTCGGTACCTTAGAATCTAAAGGATTCGAAGTAAGAGCAAAGGATGGGGTTATGAAGATCATCTCTGGCGTACTTGTAGTAATGAAGGGTGTTCGTAAAATAAACAACATGTATGACTACAAGAGTAGAGTGGTTGTTGAAACTGTAGCATGTGTTACCAATGGTGATAGAAATTCAGAAGCTATAAAGCTATGGCATATGAGCTTAGGACATGCAGGAGAGAAATCCTTGAATTTGCCCATAAAACAAGGATTATAGAAAGGAGTGAGTTCCTGTAAGTTAGATCTCTGTGAGCATTGCATTAACGGGAAGAAGACAAGGGTGAAATTTGGGACAACTAACCACAAGACACAAGGTATCTTGGATTATGTCCACTCTGATGTATGGGGTCCCTCAAAGACAAGATCTTTAGGAGGGAGACACTACTGTGTGACCTTTGTTGATGACTTTTCCCAAAGAGTTTGGGTGTACACGTTGAAGATAAAGGATGAAGTGCTAGGAGTGTTCATCAAGTGGAAAAATGACCAGTTTACAAAATTTTGTGAAGATGAAGGCATCGTCAAACACTTCACTGTCAGACATACACCACAACAGAACGGGGTGGCAGAACGCATGAACCGAACCTTGCTGGAGTAAGTTCGGTGTATGTTATCCAATGCTGGGTTGGGCAAAGAATTTTGGTCTGAAGCTATGATGTATGATGTCCTATCGTTAATCGTTTTCCATCTACTGCTATTGATGGAAAAACACCATTTGGGAAATGGCATGGAAAACCCGCTACAGATTATGATTCCTTGCATGTGTTTGGTTCTGCTGCATATTATCATGTGAAGGAATCAAAGTTGGATACTAGAGCAAAGAAAGCATTAATCACAGGGATCACCTCAGGAATCAAAGGCTATCGTCTATGGTGTCCAGAGATAAAGAATACGATATTTAGCAGGGATATCACCTTTAATGAATCTTCCTTGTTGAAGAAGGTGAATGCTAAGCAGTTAGATGGAACTCCCAAAAAGGTGGAGTTTGAAAGATAATTGTACCAGATGATAGAGAAACATTTGATGATTCTCCTATCATTAAAGGGGATTATGAAGAAGAGGAGGTTCAAACCGAAGAACCTCCACAGCAAAACATGAATCAATTGCTACCATCAAGCCAAAAAGAAACACCAAAAGGCATGAAGTATGTAAGCTTCATAAATCGTTTTATGTAGAATATCAATAATCATAGCATACATGGTTTTGTGGTTAGATGGATTCAAAGTATGGAATAAAACTAGAGAGAGAAAGAAAGAGAGATGGGAGTTCTAGAGAGAGAAAGTGAAAGAACAAATGGTTGAATGATTAGAAGCTCCAACCCTCTCCCTTGGTGGGAGAGGGCTTATATAGTCACAAAATAAACGCCCTCCTGCGGGCTGTGGATCAGGTATACAGGGGCTAAAGACCCGTCCGTCCTCCACGTATTACTTAAACTAAACTAATTCTACGATAACTAAATAAATACTAATAAACCTACAAGCTACATAAATGCTAAATAGATACTCGGGGTGACCGAGTCTTTTATATGAATATTTATATTCCTAACAATCTCCCCCTAAGGGAGGTCACCCCAGAAATTACAGCTTGAATTCTAGCATTTATTCTTTGAAGTATACTTAGTAGCTCGTCGTCGATGATTCTTCATAGTCATTAATCTTTGTGCTTTAAGCAGTGGACTTTAGATGACTTGCTTAAAATGTTGGATGATCATTGACATGACTTCGTGTTTATCATCCAGATGAATATCTTCAAGTCATCTTTGTGTAGCAGCGTCTCCATGTGATGTGGACAATTTTGTGTTGGCATGCTCACACTTTTCAGGATCATGATCTTCAACATCAGAGTTGTGGAAGCATCGTTGAGGCCCATCAAATGATCATGATCTCATAGGTTGTAATGTCGAAGTGTGAACATGAGGTGATGGATTGGCATCTGTTCTGCAATCAGCAACACTCGCCAATATTCCTGCATAAGACAGTTAGCAATAAAACATCCGGTACTTATAGGTTCGGACTTAGAGATTGTTAACAGCATAGTGTGAAAACTTTCTCTAAACCTTACATTTTTCTTCATGTTTAGTGTGTAGTTTTTAGATAAAGTTATGCTGTCAAATTGGTCTCTCAAGTGTATTTTCAGTATTGTAATCTCAGTTCTTATCAATAAGAAGTCTTAGTTTAATGTTTTTAAATCTTGTTTTAGCAATTTACTTACTGTACGTTTAGCTCAATCCTTGTTAGAGTAGCTTAAAACTTGTTTTATAAACCTTTTTAAATCGTTTCAGTTAGCTTTTACAAAGTTTATCTTGTCCATTTACTTACCTTTTATAAAAATACCCAAAAAAAAAAATCAGAAAATATAAAAAAAAAGAAAAAAAAATGTTTATTTTACCAAGTAGCAGCTTGCATCCAAGTTATTTTCAGTAGTTAATCAGCTCATACTAGCTTCTATAGCTTTTGTGAAGCTTTTTGTAGGTTAAAATAAACAAAAACTAAAAAAAAAATCAAAACTTGGTCAACCAAAAGTCAAACTGTATTGTTCATGGTGCTCTATGGTGTTGTTCTGGTAGTTTGAGCTAGCAAGGGAAGAGCTCAGCCTATCTAAAAGATAGGCAAGCATAGTGAACCCCCTCAACTTGGCTGAGGGGGCTTGGTTTTGTAAGTGTTCTTGATTTTTGGTTCCTTTAAAGGTTTAAAGTTAAGATCTGTTAATTCTTAGTGCATTTCTATTATACTTGTTGTAGTGTAATCTTGTCCTTTATAACTTATTTGGTGTTATTGGTATACTATATTCTGAGTTTGAGTACTTAAGTTATCTAACTGCCATGATATGTTCTTGACTGCAATTTTGTGTTTTGGATGTTCTTAGTTGATTTTGATTGTTCAAATAGATTTAATATTGACTAGGTAATTTTTTTTTTAAGCATAAAATTAGTAGACTTAAGTTTAAATCTGCATGATATAGTGTAAACTGCCTAATTTGAGAGTGTTTGGATCAAGTGTTTATGCTGAGTTCTTGTTGTTTTCTTGCTGTTTATTTAGCACCAATAGATAACATTAGGCATATGTAGGTCAAATATAGTATAAAATTTACAGGTTGTAAGTTAAAAATTCAAATTAGCATTTTACCTTGATTCTAGGTTGAGATTGCTGTCATTGTTGCTGCTACATTAGAAGTTAGGTGCTAATTAGTGTAACTTGGGTTAATTAGGACTTATACTAGCTCAATATATCAGGAATAACTAGAATTGATCAATGTAATCTCATAAAAGTCAAGTTAATAGTTCATGCTAAAAAAGTCAACTGTGCACTACATTTGCTTAAAACTAGTTTTTGTTGCTGAACATTGGTAAAATTAGGGTTCAATTGGCTAGTAATAATTAGGGCTTTTTGGTTTTTTGTGCTCTCTCCTAGGTATTCTTGCTTTTGCCCCCTTTAAATTTGCATTAACAGCTTATTATACTGCTTATTTACCTGCTTAAAGTAGGGTGCCTGAACCTAGTTTCTGTCCAAATAGTATAACTGCTTTAGTGCTTTTCCAGCTGATTCTATGTGCTTATCTGGATTATTTGAGTTGTTTTATGCTTGTTTATGCTGAATCTACTGTTCCTGAGCTCATTGTGCATTTAAGTGCTTATTAGCTTATAAATAAGCACTTATTGTAACTGCTTATCAGTCCAACTGCTTATTTAGGTTTATTAATCTGTCACTTTTATTTTTCCTAGGATTTGAATAATATTTTTGAATTTCCAGAAAAGTTTCATAATTAATTAAGTTCATTTGCTATTTATTTTAATTAAAGTTAGGTTTAAATCATTTTAGTTAGTTTTTAATTAATATTAATTAAAGAAAAACCCAAAAAAATATTTTTATTTAAAATTAGTTTTTAGTTTAAATTAGAACTTGAAAGAAATTATTTTCATCTTTACCTAATGATCCTCGAAACCAACACATCTTTTATTTTCAAGTCAACCATTTAAGGATGATAAACGTTAATAGGATCGAGCTGCAAAGCTCAGGGAGAAAATCAAGTGTTACCAAGGATTTAAATTCTTGGGATCGTTTAGGTCCGAGCGGAGGTATGAACGTCTCGGTGATAATGACTTGTGGGTTACGTTGAATAGTAAGAATAAGAATGAGATAAGAATGTATACCAAGATATAAATGTGAACAAACGATCGATCACTGTAACGATAGACTGATTCGCACATAAGAAAGAAAGGAAGAACAAAGAAAATAGAAATTAAAAAAGAAAACATATATAAAAACGTATACGTTAAGTTAAGTTAAACGTCACGTACGAAATAAAAGTGATATTCTATCAATACATAACTCCCACAAATGTGAAAATTAACATTCTTTGGAAATCCTTAGAAGTATAAGAAAAATATTAGAACTTAAAATAATTATTATCTATAATGTACTTATTATATTAATTAAAAACTATAAAGTAATTAAAAAAAAGAAATTAAAAGTATAACTAAATAGGATAAC
>LBNU01023249.1:118819-161804 GCA_014162995.1 Artemisia annua
GATATGGTGAGTTAAATACCATACAATTTTTGGCAAATTGCAAGCCATCAACGGATTTGAGGTATCTTTACCAAGAGCCGTTTGCTCCTGGATTAGCCAATCCTTATGTGGGTTAGACATGGTGGACTGATAACCATTTATTTACGTTCTAAGTGAGAAAAAATTTTTAAAATTTTTCAAAATTTGGCTAAAATGGGGGTATTTGATTATTATATCAATTATTATTATTATTTACAATTATTAACTATTTAATAAATAACTTATATAAAAAGAAAATGTAAAATTTAACTTAAATAAATGAAATTATGAAATGGAAAAGTCTAAAATAACATAAAATGAATTTAGAAACTAAAAATGTATTTATTTTACAAGTATACTAATTATTATTAATTATTAGCTATTTATTACTACTTATTTATTATTTACAATTTAAATAAAATAAAATTAAAAAATCCTATTATATGAATAGTGAAAAATGCAAAAGTATTTTTTACAAATCCCAAATAACTTATATAACTCAGAAAAGTCATAAAAAGTTATCCTAGATTATTTAAATTAGTAAAAGAAATTAATTTATTTAATTTTACTAAACCTATTTTTTTGTTTTTGATTTTTTATAAATAGTAAACGAAATATAAAAATTCTAAAAAAATTCATAGAAATACTACAAGGGTGCAGAATCTTAGGAAAAATATAAAAGTGGTGCACTGCTTATCAAAAAGCAGTACAATAAGCTGTTAACAGCTTATAAAGGCAAAAGGGAAAGAAAGTGCATAAATGAATTAATGTGGAGAAGTATAATGCGAAAGACCCAAGGGCACAATGGTTACAGGTACATCTCCAATCATCTATAAAGGGGGAGGTCTCAGGTTCGAGCCTGCCTACCCCCTTTTTGCACATTTTTTATTTTTTTGATTTTTTGAAAATGTAACTTTACAAACATGTTAAGTATGGATATATAAGCAACTTTGAAAAAGAAAATATTTTTATGTATAAGCCAATAAGCTGAAATGAGCTTTTTAAAGGCAAACTGTTAAGCAAGAGCTTAACAGTTTCTAAAGAAAATGGAAAAAGCTCAATTAAGCTTCTAAGATTAAAACAGAAGAAGAGAATTATGTAAAAAGGTGTAATGGACATGTTTGAGTATATATTAACTTTACAAGAGTTCAAATAAGCAGATTGTGAGCTTATGGCTAGTTGACAGTTAAGCCTTTTGCTTAACTGTGGACTTTTAGATTTTGCATAAGCTCTCAATAAGCTCAAAAGACCAAAGTGAAGCCTCAAAGCAGATGTAACTATGTATTATTAACAAGAGTGAGTGGAAATTAGACTGTGCAAACATGGAATAAGCAGATTTGGGCTTATGANTTTGTTTAATAGCTTACTAGAACATAATCGGTCATATTTTCTTGCACGCACCTTCACTCTTCCCGGAATTTACATCTTCTTCACCGCCGCCTCATTCCGATCATGATGGCACCCGTCTCGTCCGTTTTCCTGCACAACAATTTCGACCAAAACAATCTCGAAGATACTTCAATCCAATTGTGAAGTGAGGGTTACGTGATAAAGAAATAGGACACCCTTCACACCCAACGGTTGCTTAACGTCAACATCATGTGAAACGATTACGAATGTTTAAACAGAACGCAATGGGCCCCGCGATATGACAAGGTTGGGCTTACCTTTCTCATAAAAACGTTAAAATTATAAGTAAAACTTTGAAAGTACATATTGCGTATTTCGGTACTTCCTATAAATGTATATTCATTTAAGGTCTTCATATTCAAATAATTTATACAACCACATCTTGCCATTATAACATGTTTTCATAGTGGATTATATCTCATCACATCAATATCTTCAACAACCATACAATGTTGGATGTTTTATCGAATATTAACAACATAGTTCAAATGACCCATGAAGATTCCAATGAACATGACTTATGTCCACCATTTTCTATATGGGTTCCGCTTCGATGCTTGTGTTCACCAAGTTCTGATGATATCTACAGCTGCACAAAAGAACTTTATTGTTGGTGCACCAATTTACAACCAAGAGCTGGTTGTTCACAATTGAAACAAGACCTCCTTTGAGTTCTAATGCTTCTTTAACGATGGTTTTGAAAAGACGTGAATGGTTTATACTGCTAAAAGATGGTGATCAAGATGTTAGAGTAATTACTTATTAATTAACGCGTATTGCGAATGCAATGCGAACCACTATGAATGTATTGTGGATGTATTGAATATGTGTGCACAGGAATATGAGTTTGTCTTCTTGTAATTATTACCTATTATTAATGTATATATTTTTTTCGCCAGTTTAATTTAAAATGTGTTATGCAGGTGGATAACTAGATGTATATCCTTGGTACAAATTTTTAATGCACGGCTACATTGTTTTTTTATGTATGTTTTAGATATATATGCAATTTTAAATAATGGGATGGGTATATATACATTTTTTGTCAAAATAATGTTAATTTTGTTGCAAACATATTATGAATGTGTAACGACGATGTTTTGTTCCCCCATAAATGGGTTCGTACCAATCATTTTTTTTATATATAATTATACAATCCTTCTGCTTTTCTTTTCTATAAACATACCATCACCTCCACGCTCATCCATTTCCTTACCAAAACAATGGCGGCAACCTCTTCTTCATCTCTTCCACGCTCTTTATCTCTACCGCTCTCACCTGACATCCAGAAAATGTATATCAGTGACACGATGTATAGACTCATTGACTTGCATATTACTATATATATAATTTTACATCCAATACTACGTCGTTCAATATGCTGGATCCTTTTTTTTTCTCGCAGCCCAGATCCACTAATCCAATCACATATCCGGCCCAATACAACAGTGAAAACATGATGCCCAGTAAAAAAACCCACCGCCTATAATAGAGATTATTTATAGATCATACGCATTTTCCAGATTATTCTCGGTCTGACCTCTCATGGCACAGACAAACTTTCCACCGGATTCCAGAAATTTATAGGAAGAAGATGACGCGAACTGTGGATACTTATTTGCGAGATGTTTTTGGTTTTGGTGTGTCGCTTGAAGGTACAAGCCGGTGAACAGTGACGATTGATTCATTGAGTTTCAGAAGATGTTATTGCTTAATTTGTGTTTCTTTTTACTAATTATTGGTTTTTTTTCCTTTTTATGAAAATCCAGTATAAGGTTTTCATTGTAAATTGTGATTTGTGATGTGGGATCATAATTATATTACTTTGTAGATAGGTGTGATGTGGATGCCGTTTATGAGGTTGACAAGGAGGATATACGGGGATTTACATATGAAAAGGCCTACGGGATTTGGATAAGTTGGAGAACAGTGGTTACCATTAGGATGTGTAAGATTAAGTTTATGTTGATGTTAGTTTAATTGTAGATGTATTGATTAATGATATTCATTTTAGGTCTTTGACCAATCTTATTTTGAAAAGTTCGTGCCTTTTATAGGGATAAATAAGCCAACGGGAGCTGTGGCAGTAGAGAGCGAAGGGGAGATGTGGCAGTAGAGAGCGAAGGAGGAAGGGCAAAAGACGGAAGGCGAAATTTAGTAATAGTACGAGCAGAAGGAGGGAAAAGGGAGTAATGAAGAGGTTATGGCTTCGTACTTTCGAGTTCGAGGGCTGGCCACGTTGATCACACAAGAGGTAATTTGGGTATGATTATATATATTTGATGTGATGGTTGAATCTGTTTTTTCAGTTCTGTTGCTATCAAACTCGGCCATTGTTTTGTTTGCAATAGAAGCTGAAACCAAGAATTGGCGGTTCATGGTTGCATAATAATGTTTGAGGGTACCAAATGGAAGTTTGAGAAGCCTAAAGTAAAAGTTGTTTTCCGGCTGCAATTTCATGCTACAAATGTAATTAGTTTACAGCTGCACATTCGGAGTTCAAAGTCAGTTGATCAGGCAAGTTGCTCTTATGTCATCCCGTACATAATTCCTTTTATGGCATTTAGTTAAATCAGTTGGTTTTGCTTTGTAGGCTGAATTGATTGATCTGACCCAAAAAAGAGGCGCTGGTCTGTGATTATTTGGGGTGTTCGCCTTAGCTTATTTATCAGGCTTATAGGGTGGTCAGGAAGACGTATAGAATGTCACGTTAACTATTAGTTGATAACAAGTGCAAGGAAAAGGTTCCAGCCAGTGATTTCTATTCACGATTTTACCCCTACGTCATTTTGAAGAATAGTTCTGTAAGCTTACTACTGTTGCATATATCTTCTTCTTTTCTTCCTATCTACTATGTATTATTGTTTTGTATGAAAAAGTTAATTGTATTCATGATTGTATCTTATGTTGTTACTTATTAACACATGACCTTTTTTTAGGTATAATCTTTATGGATTTTACATTTCATCTAGTCTTTATATCACTTCATTTGCAGGGTACAAGTACCAACCCACAATGATACATAAGTAGATAGGGTTGGTGATGCATAAGATCATGGCGCTTCCAGGTCATATCACAATACGACACGCACGGCTAACGACCCGAGGTAATGCGAGTACTAAATTCTAGCATGTTACGGATAATATGTTGCGCTCACATTTACTCACTGCTACGTACTCATTTAATCATATTTGTTTGCAACATGGTTTCAAAATCGTCGTGCATGTTGCAAAGACTAAACACCTAGAGAAAGACTACATCGATTTGCAAGAAATACTGCTACTATTCTTGGTGCTGCTGAAATGCACATTATAACATACAACAGGTACATTTATCTTTCTTATTAGGTGTCTCATGTGTGTAGATGTTGTAGCCTGCAGAAAATAAACTGGTGATTCATGTCTGGCGGGGAAAAATTGAATGTCATGTTTGTACTTGTAAACATTAGCCATTTATTGTATAGAACTTCGCATATTATGCATATCCATTTTGAGTAATTTGTGTAATTACTAATTAGTAAGTGATTGAATTTGTTAACATAGCAAATACCACTATGCATGTAACACAAAACCGCAAACTACGATGCCCCGCCGCAACGCGGCGGACCGGTGCCCGACTCGTTAATTGAATTAACAAACTAAAAAGCAAGATATAGTTTTGCTTCAAGAGGTTTATGGTAGGAATCGATAGAAAAACAAGACAACTCCAAATTGTTGAGGATGAATATGAGAATATTTTGCAGAATTTTAAATGCAAAAACTTTCACATCAAAAGAATAGGTGAAGAATTGTTGTAAAACACAACAGACGATTGTGTACTTCATTTTGAGCTCATCAACTTCTTGTATGAAGACAATGGGAGAGATTTGGATCTTGTAGGCAGCTACGTTCGACTATGAGGAAGTTTAAAGAGAGTGCACGTTCAAAAAAATGTAAAATATGCTTTAAAATATAGTAATTAGGATCCGTTGTCTTTAGCTTACTATCAATGCTAATTTTCGTATTATATTAAATAATTAAGTTTAACTATTCTTACGTATTCGCAAGAAATTCGCAATAAACTCGTGCACAAATAAAGTAACACCAACTGTTAAAAATAAAGTATAAAAAATATATATATATGTCGTCAAACTCTTCACAAAAACAGCTAAATTAACCAAACGAACCAGATGAAAACGATCCAGTTCCGCTCCTTGAACTCACGAAATCAGCGTCTTTAAATGATAAGATAAAACGAATGGTACTTATTGACGAAGTCAACGGTCTAAATAAGAATATCGACGATAAGGAAAAACTTGTTGTAATGTTTGTCAAAAAAGCCTCGATTTAGAGTATTTTCGTTTTGGAAAATGCTAACGACAGCCCTAAGGGTTGTGGTTAATAACAAACTTTTCACAAAATTATGTGATATTAAGACATTGTGAGAAACAAACTCCTTGTTTTTCGTTAATATGACCAATGGTGAAGGTGAATTGTATTTGTATTTGAGAAATCCTAGGAAGTGGTTAATGATTTTTAGTGATTTTATTTGGACATTGTGTATTGTCTTAATATAAAATTCGGTAATTAGTTGTTAACAACAACCCTAAGGGCTGCTGTTAGCAAAACCCTTTTGTTTTTTATACATATAATTTGTTGTTGCATTTGTTTTCTTAGATTTAATAATAAGTATTGAATAATCTGTGTACTTCAGTTGTTTTTTGTGATCCACATATGTTGTATTTGTGTTATTAGCAATTCAAACCACATACTTTGTTGTTGGTATATTTTAGTTGATTTCAATTAGAAAACTCTATTTTAAATCCTTCGTGTGTAACAAGCAAAAAGATCCAGCCATGTAATCAACACCGACTGATCTATCATATGCATACGTCATGTATATCGAATTCGCATTGGGTTCTTAATACAATCGCAGTTTATCGCACTCTTTGTTTGTGCTTCGAAATAATATTTGAGGTGAAAAGGCTTAGATTTAGTAACTTATGGGTAGCTGCAGAAAATACAAACGTAGCTGCAATTGGGCGTCAGACATGCAACAAACAAAATGTATGTATTTAATATATTAAAGTATAAAATGTTAGAGGTAATCTTGGCATTATGCGATAAAAAGTGAGTTAAGTTAGAAATAAGTGTATCTTAGGTAAGAGTTTTTTTAATTTCCCTAACTATTTATCAACTTTGTAATACCAATACCAATTTGATAAATAGAGTTGGTAACTATTTCTTCAAACCGAGCTAAAAGGATTTCTATGTTCGAGTTGCTAACCCATCAGACCAAGATAGACTCGTCAACAATATGTTGTTTAATCTACAAATAACATTTATGTTACTTAACTTATCAAAAATATATGTTCATATCACTCCGACTAATACTGAAATTATAGAACATTATGCTTCTTATAAGCTCAGTAACCCAAGTGAACAAAATTAAAGTTTGGTACCTTAGACGCACATAAAAAAAAAAAAAAAAAAAAAAAAAAAAAAAAAAAAAAAAAAAAGAAAAAAGTGGTGACATGTTTGCTTATTAACCTTCTAACATTACACAAAGGGAAATTATTTACACACTCAACATTTGATTGGTTAATATTTTGATTGGGACACTCTCACCTGTGCATTAAACTGTTGTAATGTATATATATTTTCCTTTAATTGGTTATACATAAGAGTGTACAAATAAAAAACTCATGTGTGCAAATCATCTCCCTTACCCAAAACCCTTGTCACTTGTACAATGTATTCTCAAGTTATGATTTGAGAAGAAAATGAGAGAAACCTGTTGGTAATTATGTGTTTCTGTGTTCCCAGATTAGGGTTAAGATAATCAATGAAGTACCGGATATTCACCTGAAATCGTGGTATCACTTTCCAATAGAAACTATTCGACCCTATGCCTGGGTTACACGAATATCTCTATGGGATAAGACCAAGTGATGTTCTTGTTTTAGGCACAAATCAAGAACAGAAGCGTATTCAAGTGTTTAGGGTTTTGTGTTGATCGTATCCATGCAGAATGTTGTGGCCGAATACTCAAACCCTAGCCCATGGAATTATGTATAATTAACGGCCCATTAATTATAACATAATACATTCCATAATAATAGGGATCAGTGGTTAAAACGTAGCAGTACTTTCCATAATAATGAAACAGTACTTTGAACAATCAGTACTTTGATCAAGCAATACTTTGATCAAGCAGTACTTTATCATAACCACTATTGAGTCAAGGAATTCAGTGACCAAATAGGTGTACACTCCGTACCTCCAAACCCATCACCAGGTGTGAATTAATCCTTCAAGTGCACTAAATTTTTCAACAAAACCTAAAACTGTATATTCTCAAGTTTTTTAAGAGTGAAAGTAAAGGAATGGAGAGGAAAGGAGTAAAATTTATTTTGTTTGTTTGTTTGAAACTTTCAACCCAAAATTGAGATGAAAGCTGAGGCAACAATAATAATCACAAAATGAATTAAGGTTATTGACAAAAATAATCTTAATTGCAAGAACCAAATCATTATGCTTTTTATTTGTAAGGCTATAATGGTAATTTTACGAAATCAATTATATAAAAATATAACACACAAACATCCATACTTTCACTTTCTTTCTTTCTTTTTTTCAAAACTAAAGAACACAAATAATATACAATTTTCTTTCTTTAACTTCTCCTCCTCTTTTACATTTCTTTACTTTCAATTCATTTCTTCTCTGAAACATTTCAAGAAAAGAGTGGTAAAGTTGCACTAGTTAATCCGTAGTTACATTGAAAAGTCTTTTTTCTTATTAAATCATAGATTGAAAAGTTGACCAAAAACTAACGTGACTAAATAAAGTAGTAGTACTCGTCTACTCGTATTAAATAAGTGGCTCACGTTGGATTAAGATTAGTAGATTACAAAAACCAAAGAGAAAAAGACACAAAGCGTGTTGTTCTCTGACAATAAAATCCAAACAAAAAACTCCTTCTTAAACTCTTTCCTTCCCAGAAACTGTCCCTCCTTTACCTACAAATTTACATTCACTTCTTTATATATATATTTATATCTTTGTATAATAATTGCATATCATAAAAAATGTTTGCATTAGTAGTTCTTTGTTGAATCTTTCAAACAAACAAGTGCTCTCTTCTGATCATTGACTGCAAAACAAAAACATACAAGGTGATTGTCTCATTTCATTTTATTACTAGACTTTTTTTTTTTTTTAAAGCTATGATATTATTTGATATGGGTTGTTTCTTGATGACAAAATTTGTAGTTATATAGTTAACATAGTTATGGAAATTTTCTTGATCAACATATATGTATATTAGTAGTTATATATGGTTAATATAGTTATATGGAAATTTTCTTGAGGACAAAATATGAGTTTGGTTGGCCTTAAAAGTCAATATCAATATCTGTTGGTGATTCTTTGCTGATTCAAATGATTCTCACTTTTTTATTTATGAGGATTTGATTCTTTCTTGTAAAGGAATATGAAAGACCTTTTGGAATCCCATTTGTTATTTGCTTTCTGGATTGCTTGTTGAAACTGCTTTTCTGGTTTTTTATGTTTTCATGGGATTCAAATTGCTTATCTAAACTGCTTATTGATTGTTTGTGAGGTGAAATAAGCTTTTTTTAGTAAGTGATTTATATATTTTTTTCTTCAGAACAACAAGAAGCAGATAAGCAGTTTTGAGTGTGATTGTGATTGCTTTACAAAATGTTTATTTGATTATAAGTGAGTGAAATTAGTTGTTTTGGACAAGCACCTTGAAACTGCTTATTTGAACCACCAACCAGCAGATAAGCAGTTTAGAGGTTTTAGGGATGCTTATTTAACTGCTTATCTACTTACTATTTTGTAAGCTGATTAGTATTTTGAAGTATTTCGATAAAAGTGTGTATTTTAAAGTAAATAAGCACTTAAAAGTAAGGTAGGTTGGTATTTACTATTTACTTATTCTTTTAGCACATAAATAGTTTCAAATAAGCAATCCCAAATACCCCCCTAAAAACATGTGTTGTTAAAATCCAACTGCTTTTTGTAGATGCATATTTATTGTGTTTGAGAAGATTGCAACTGTTTTATGATGCTAATAAATGAAACTATTATTTATCACATGTAGGTGCAATAAAACCTCCTCTTAATTGTTTGTGAAAAGTCCTTTGAAATGAGCAACCTAAAGCTAGGAGTCGAAGTCGCAAGTGCCCATGACCTGATGTCAAAAGACGGTCAAGGTTCAGCTAACCCATACGTCGAGCTACACTTCGATCATCAAAAATACCGAACCACTGTCAAAGAAAAAGATCTTAACCCATATTGGAATGAAACTTTTTATTTCAATATATCCGACCCAAATAACCTAACAAACCTTACACTCGATGCCTATGTCTACAATAGTACTAAAGGAACCAATTCAAAATCCTTCATGGGTAAAGTTCATATCAATGGAACATCATTTGTACCGTATTCTGATGCTGTTGTTTTTCATTACCCATTAGAAAAACGACACTTTTTTTCACATGTTAAAGGAGAGTTGGGTCTTAAAGTGTTTGTTACAGACAACCCATCGATTAGATCCTCAAACCCACTTCCGCAAATGGATACTTTTTCCAATGAGCGAAATGAGTCCAAAGATTCAAGACGAACATTTCATCATTTACCAAACTCAAACTTTGTCCAACAACCACACTTTCAGTCACAACAACCATATATGACAGCTGGAAACCAGCCACAACCTTATGGGTCCAGCATCGACGATATGAGAAATCAAGCTCAAGGTCCAAGTCAAATTCAAAGTCAACCAAGGGCAGTTCGGATGTATTCTGGGTCTTCATCACAACCGATGGAGTACGCATTAAAAGAAACAAGCCCATTTCTTGGTGGTGGTCAGGTGATCAGGGGTCGGGTCGTGAGCGGTGGTAATCGGCAGGGCCGGGCCAGTACTTATGACTTGGTTGAACCAATGCAGTATCTATTCGTGAGAGTCGTGAAAGCACAAGACTTACCAAGTATGGATGTAACAGGAAGTCTCGACCCGTATGTCGAAGTACGTGTCGGGAACTATAAAGGAATCACAAGACATTTTTCAAAACAATCAAACCCGGAATGGAACACGGTTTTTGCATTCTCGAAGGAACGAATGCAAGCAACGGTATTAGATGTCGTCGTGAAAGACAAAGACACTTTAAAAGATGATTTTGTCGGAATTGTTCGTGTGAATCTACACGATGTTCCCACACGGGTCCCACCTGATAGTCCATTAGCTCCCGAATGGTATCGGCTTGAGGACAAAAATGGGGAGAAAAGAAAAGGAGAATTGATGCTTGCGGTATGGATTGGGACACAAGCCGATGAAGCTTTTCCCGACGCTTTTCTTGCGGACACTGCTATGAGTCATGTTGATGGTTCCATTTCTTCAGTTTTCACCCGATCAAAAGTATATCAGTCTCCTAGACTTTGGTATGTTCGTGTTAATGTTATTGAAGTACAAGATCTTGTATGGTTCGAGAAAAACCGGTTCCCGGATGTTTACGTAAAAGCCCAAATTAATAATCAAGTTTTAAGAACGAAACAAGTTCAGGCAAGAACCGGAAACGCTTTATGGAACGAAGATATGATGTTTGTAGCTGCTGAACCATTTGAAGATCATTTAGTCCTGACTATTGAAGATCGCGTGGGACCCGGTAAAGATGAGATGTTAGGGAAGGTGTTTATACCGTTAAACACGGTGGCAAGGCGTGCGGACGATCGGATGATTCATTCTCAATGGTTTAATCTCCAAGACCCGTTTGATCATGATATCGATGAGAAAGAGAAAAGGAAAAAGGATCGTAAATTTGCTACACGGTTACATCTTCGTGTGTGTCTTGATGGTGGGTATCATGTGCTCGATGAATCAACGCAGTATAGTAGTGATCTTAGACCATCTGCTAAACAATTATGGAGACCATCTGTTGGGATTATCGAACTCGGTATTTTAAATGCTACTGGTATTCACCCTATGAAAACGCGGCATGGCAAAGGAACTACGGATGCTTATTGTGTCGCTAAATATGGTCACAAATGGGTTCGAACGAGAACAGTTATCGACAGTTTGGTTCCAAAATTCAACGAACAGTACACATGGGAAGTATACGACCCGTCAACTGTTTTAACCGTCGGTGTTTTTGACAATGCCCAGCTTGAAAACGAATCAAACTCGAAAGACGTGAGAATCGGTAAAATTCGAATTAGAATTTCGACACTTGAAACGGGTCGGGTTTATACACATTCGTACCCGTTGTTAATGCTACATCCTACCGGTGTTAAGAAAATGGGGGAATTACATTTGGCTATACGGTTTTCGAGTACTTCAATGATGAATATGATGTATATGTATTCGAAACCATTGTTGCCAAAAATGCATTATGTGAGACCGTTAACGGTTATTCAGCTTGAAATGCTCCGTCACCAAGCTGTCGGGATAGTGGCGGCTCGGTTGAGCCGAGCCGAGCCACCGTTAAGAAAAGAAATTGTTGAGTACATGACTGATGCCAATTCCCATCTATGGAGTATGCGGCGCAGTAAGGCCAATTTCTTTAGGCTAATGTCGGTTTTCAGTGGGGTGCTTGCAGTGAGTAAATGGTTTGGTGAAGTTTGCTTATGGAGAAACCCGATAACAACAGTTCTTGTTCATATACTGTTTGTGATGCTCGTGTCATTTCCAGAGCTTATTCTGCCTACGGTTTTTCTATACATGTTTCTTATCGGCCTTTGGAACTACTGGTTTCGGGCACAATACCCTCCTCATATGAACACTAAGTTATCGTATGCTGACGGGGTCAACCCCGATGAGCTGGACGAAGAGTTTGACACTTTCCCAACATCTCGAAGCCCGGACATCGTTCGCCACCGGTATGATCGGTTACGAAGTGTTGCGGGAAGGATTCAGTCTGTGGTTGGTGATATAGCAAGTCAAGGGGAACGATTACAAGGGCTTCTCAGCTGGAGGGATCCACGAGCTACTGTTATATTTATGATGTTTTGTCTTGTGGCTGCGTTTGTGTTATACACGACACCTTTTCAGGTTCTTGTGATACTGGGTGGATTCTATGTTATGAGACATCCGAGGCTTCGTCATAGGTTGCCATCTGCACCGCTGAACTTCTTCCGAAGGCTTCCAGCTCGCACAGACAGCATGTTGTAAGGTTATTCGGTTTTTGTTCAAAAGATTTATCTTCGCTATATATTTTGGTTTTTGCGTCTAATTCTTCTGCTCTGTTCTTATGAAAGCGTAGAAGAACAGTTGGTTTGTTCAAAGACTAGAATTTGGAAATTGTTAATGTTTATATGATTCATAAAGTGTGTCTTGTTTGTAATTAGAGGATGATTTTGTAGATTTGTTGCCATCTTTCTGAGATCAAGCATGATGTTGAAACTTTCGGTTGTGAATTCTTCATTTTGGATATAAAATGCATCGGAGGCATGGTTATATAACGAATGTTAGCAAACAAATTTTGAGGCTGGATCCAATATTACACAAATAACAAATCCTAAATCCCAACAAGATGTAAAATCTGAGAGGAGTTGATTTATACTCTTTTAATCCTCAGATATGTGATCATAATTTGTTGGTTACCCAGTAAGTACGATTCACGCCACATTTTAGTTACTGAACTTATCCATGAACTCCCTAAAGGACATCATCTATATCTATATCTATACTTCTATATCTATATCTATATCTCTACTATTATATAATGCATGCATAATCAAAACCTAATTCCAACCCTAACTCATAACCAAAAATTAAGATAACTAACCCTAACTCAAAGCCTAACTCCTAACCAAAAATTAAGATAAGGAGCTCCAATCATAAGATGACATATGTCAATTCTCAACTAACTATTCACCTTTATTTTTAAATTGAAATATCTTTTTATCTATTTATTTATTTTTTTTATGATCTAGTTTCACCATATTTTTTAGAATTTTGTGTTCTTTAATTCAACATCCATTTTGATATATTTTTATTAGTTTTTAGTTTTTACACTTTTAGTGGGTTTAATTTATTTTGATTCAAAATTTTACAACTTTAACATTTATTTCAATCAATACAATCTTGATTCGTCAAATCATATACTTTTGTGGGAAGTGTTTGACGGGTAAGAGATTACGAGAGTATTTCTATAAGCGGGAATAATGATGTCACGGGAAAGCTACGGGAAACCCAAGCAAACACATACAACTACCAAATATACATTCGGAGTGTTGCGAAACGAATTCACTAAGCGGGTATGAATTGCAGTGAGAGTTAGGCTAGCAGCTCATTTACTATATTTATAATTTTATGGCCGCCGCAATGCGCGCGTATCTGACTAGTAAATTCAAAATGATATAGAAGTCTTCATACAATACTGAATGTTTAAAAAACGTAGTTGCCGTTTATATACTTATGCCGATTTAAATTTGTTAGTTGCAACTCTATAGCTTTGCTTTGTTATAGCTTGAAAATGAGATAAGGGAAAAAAAGTTTGACGTGTAAAAAATTTGCAATGTCTTAAAACTTTCTATTGACAAGAAATTGCGTAATAATATTTACTAAAAAAAATGATTGAGAGACCTAAATGTATGACTAAAGAACCGTTTGTTTCAAGAGTATAAGAATCAATCAATCACATTCATACCCATTTTAAATGTTAGGTTGGAAATTTGATAGTAAAAAATAATAATCCATTAATCATTAATCCATACCATTACTATGAGTAGGCTACTTTTCTTAACCATTCATGTAGGACCCATGTATTTTTATTCTCTACTACTAATTTTTACCGCTAAATAGTTTAATGTGACACTTTTTAGGGTCCGTTTGGTTGGGATTTGGCTGGGTTTTGATTTGAGAAGAGTGAAATCCAACGTTTGGTTAAAAAGTTATTTAAATTTGGCTCTGCTCCTTAATAATTCACATCTTCAAATCCTGGCATCAATGTATTGTTTAGCCTACAATATCCTTTTTGAGTAAATTACACCGTTCGTCCTTGTGGTTTGCGTTGACTGGCGTCGTTAGTCCCTTGATAAAAAAAAACTGCACTGTTCGTCCTTAACGGGCAAACGTTTGGCGTCGTTAGTCCCTCCCCCACTAACGCTTGTTAAGTGTTGTTACACCTAAAGTCCCATGAGGGTATACCAGTCATTTCGCAAACCAAAAGGACGAACGGTGCAATTTTTTTTTAATACGTTCGTAAGTTACGTTTTTTTTAATACGGTTTCGTCTGTTTTTTTACGTTTTTGTTCGTTTTTTTTTCGTTTACGTCTCTTTTTTTTTACGTTTTCCTCCGGTTTTTTACGTTTTCATCCGTTTTTTGTCGTTTTCGTATGTTTTTTTACGTTTACGTCCGTTTTTTTACGTTTTTGTCCGTTGTTCTAACGTTTTCATACGCTTTCGTCCATTTTTTTACGTTGTTATCCATTCTTAACCGTTTTTTTCGGTTTCGTCTGTATTTTTACGTTTTCCTCCGTTTTTTTACGTTTTCATCCGCTTTTTTTTGTTTTCGTCTGTATTTTTACATTTTCCTCCGTTTTTTACGTTTTCATCCGTTTTTTTCGTTTTCGTCTGTTTTATTATGTTTTCCTCCGTTTTTTAACGTTTTCATCCGTTTTTTTCGTTTTTGTCTGTTTTTTTACGTTTTCGTTCGTTTTTTTACGTTTTCGCCCATTCTTTTACGTTTTTGTCTTTTGGTCTAACGTTTTCATACGTTTTCGTTCATTTTTTACATTTTCATACATTTTTATCCACTCAAATGAACGAAAACATATGAAAACGTTATGACAAAAGACAAAAACGTAAAAGAATGGGCGAAAACGTAAAAAAATGAACGAAACCGTAAAAAAACAAAAAAAACGAATGATAATGTAAAAAAATGAACGAAAACGTAAAAAAACAAACGAAAACGAAAAAAACGGACAAAAACGTAAAAAAACAGACGAAAACGAAAAAAAAAGACGAAATCGAAAAAAAGGAACAAAAACGTAAAAAAACAGACCAAAACGAAAAAAACAGATGAAAACGTAAAAAAACGGAGAAAAACGTAAAAAAAAAACAGACGAAAACGAAAAAAACGGATGAAAACGTAAAAAAACGGAGGAAAATGTAAAAATACAGATGAAAACGAAAAAAACGGATGAAAACGTAAAAAAACAAAGGAAAACGTAAAAATACAAACGAAACCGGAAAAAAACGGCTAAGAATGGATAAAAACGAAAAAAAATAGACGAAAGCGTATGAAAACGTTAGAACAACGGACAAAAACGTAAAAAAAATAAAAATAAAAATAAAAAAGAAGAAAAAAGAAACATAAAAAAACGGACGTAAACGTAAAAAAAAGACGAAAACGTAAAAAAAAAGACGAAAACGTAAAAAACAGGCGAAAACGTAAAAAAACGGAAGAAAACGTAAAAAAAAAGAGACGAAAACGAAAAAAACGGACAAAAATGAAAAAAGACAAACGAAAACGTATTAAAACGGAACTTACGAACGTATTAAATAAAAATTGCACCGTTCGTCCTTTTGGTTTGCGAAATGACTAGTATACCCTCATGGGACTTCAGGTGTAACAACACTTAACAAGCGTTAGTGGGGGAGGGACTAACGACGCCAAAAGTTTGCCCGTTAAGGACGAACGGTGCAATTTTTTTAGTCAAGGGACTATCGACGCCAGTCAACGCAAACCACAAGGACGAACGGTGTAATTTACTCATTCTTTTTTGGTAGGCTAGTCTTTTTTCGCAACCATAAAATTTCATTTTATAAGCATTTCCTAGGCCACTTTTCCCGCTACCGGTACATTTAAATTTTAAAAAATTACAAACCAAACTCATTTTAAAATTCAAACTCATTTACATTTTTATATATATACCAAATCCAAATCTTAATCCTAATCCTAACCCAAATCCATTTACAAACCAAACGGGTCCTTAATGTAACCAATAATTAGTTTGATGTGATACTCTTACCCTAAATTTCATACCAAACCCATACTTAATATCCTTAATATCATAGATCCCTCTAATCAAACCCATACTCATAGTGATTCCGGTTAGCATACCAAACGCACCCTAATTTTATGTCTAAATGAATGTGAAATTGTTTATTGGTTTGTGATGAAGTAGATCCATATGTTGTTGCTGACACACAGGATTAGTCATACATTTAGAAATACCAATTAAGCATGTAAATCGATGCTAACCTACTAATACATCAACTACTTACAATAAATAAATAAATAATGGTGTGGATCGGAACCCAAACTATCATGTTTTGTTTTGACTTGCACATAAAAATTTGTTTTATTCCGAACCGATTTTACATGTTAACTAAACACTGCCAATCTGCACCCATTAATTGGTCGTATTAAAATAAAAAGCTAGATTGTACTCACAGGTGAGAAAAATAAGAGGCGTGATGGGGATTCATTTTATAACTCAAAAAATAAACAATTTATGTTCAACAAAGGCATGGTCCAAAACGCAAAGAAACCATCCAATTCATTGACCAACTGAAAAACACAAGAAAATTGCACACCAAACAACTCCATTGAAAGGAAATAAAAACCCTGATGATATGTTCTCCATCAAGAAAACTGTTACAAGAAATTTGATAAACTTCTTTCCGTACTCGAAAACAGGATTTCAGATGAAGATATAAGACAGATGCACAAGCCAATTCGACAATGGCTTTGCAAGAAAGCATCTTAACGTTACTTTGTCCTAGATGGAAGAAGAAATGAAAACAAAAAAAATTTACCTAAAGACAGCACGCATATCTCACATAATAATCCATAAAGGTTTTGGTTTTGGACATAAGAACCTGATAAATTATGGCACAAACCCAATGTCCTTGAAATATTCATGCTCCAGTGCAGCCCTGGCTGTAACTCTTCTGCTGGGATCCAAGCACAGCATTTTCTGAAATTCATTTCTCATTAGATGTTTAAAATCAAGAATCAAAATAAAAGGTGGCAATATAGGGTTGGTACATGGGTCGAAATAGTCACATATATTCGTCTTAAAGATAATGAGCCAAATGTTCTTCATAAGGATGTTTAAATATTTTTAAAAATAAGGGTTAATGTCGTCAAACTTGTTTGCAACAATTATAATATCTCAATACTCGTCTAAATTTCTTAAGTAATATTTGGGAAGTCTACGCTTTAAAAAGTTTATTTTGGAGTTTGGGCATTTTTCAACCCATTTGATATGAAAACCTTTATAGCTAAAACATTGCCGGAACCTAGACCATTTATTAGTACATGGGTCGGAATAGTCACATCTATTTGACATGAACATGAGTAAGCATTCGTCTTTAAAGATAATGAGCCAAATGTTCATCATAATGATTTTGCTAAATTTCATATTCTCATGTTTTGGTATGCTCTGGTCAAAAGAGGACAGATTCATACACATTTAGAGAAACCGGTCATGGTCACTTCTACTTTTAGAGAAACAATGAGACCAAAGGGCTACGAGTATAAAATGGGGCATACAGGAAACAATTAGTTTGATATTAAGTAACCAAAACTTTATTTACTAAATACATATTTCTACTTCTTCCACCCTATGACATTGGAATGCAATCCCCGGGAACCCGAAGAGAATAACAAAAATCTTCTAAGAGATATTCCTAGTTAAGGGAATAGCAAAAATTTGATGATTATTCAAACATATCACCTGAAGCATGTGCCAAAATACTAAATTTTATAAAACAAAATGAGTATCCCAATGGGTTCAGATGTTTGGAAGTCCATAAAATTGGTAGAGTGTGCAGTAATGCACCATTGATACCCGTCGCAAAAGAGAAGTAAGGCATTGATTACTTTAAACTTACCCGTAGGAGATCAAGGCCAGTTTTTTCAAGATTTGGGACAATAGATGCCAAGTCCTGAAAAGCAAACGATGCACCATTTAGTTCTTTTAACTTGCTAGTCCCTAAACATCGCACATGTAGTAAAAATCTAAGATTACTGTAGCGTGGGATTTTTTTATATGAATGATCACCTTTGAAGACCACTTCGGGAAGGCGGACTTGAAATCAGGCAGAGTTGTCACACCAGGCCATGTATCTTCAGTGGGAGTTCCCATGATTCTATAACCAAAGAATGAGATGTCACCGATGTCAAAATAGTGGTGGTGATGGTGTGAGCTGGGGCGGCTAGTTGAGTGTTGGGTCAAAACAAGTTATTTATTAACGAGTTGGGTCGGTGTCTGCTGACCCGCAATAACATTCTTTTTGTCATTTGTTTCTTAGAATTTACAGAGAAAATCAATGTTTTTTACAATGATGATCCATTTCTTAGATAATAATTTTCAATCATTCAAACTTTCCATTTTAGCCTCTTTTTCTAAATCATACCCATTTGACCCGTTAGATGCAAAGTCTAACCCAATTTGATCCGTTTATCCATTGATCGGACAATATTACACCCCCGTACATACTTACGGACTCTTAAAGACAGATTGCTCTAGCCTTACTAGTAGTTATAATACATATATACAACAATCAACTTCATTTAATGGAACCAACAGTAGCAAAATACATGCTGAATTCTAATTATATTAGAAGCAAATTGGAAAATCATTTTGTGAGCATGAAGAAAGGGATATATTTTGATAAGAGGAATGGCAAATTTTCCATTACTATAACTAGATCCCGGGAACAAAAAATGCTAATATTTTCAATTTTTAAATAATCAAAGCAACATTAGTATTTCTTTTCTTTTCGCAATTCTCAAACTTAGAGCTACATATTTACCCAATGTCATCATACTACTTATAGAGGGTGGTGATTCGGCCGAATAGATTAACTTAATTCCTCATTCTTACTTTCTTAGAGGACAAAATAAATCGTCGACTAATAGTAGGACAAATTAATACAACTGTACAACTTGGTTAAACATCACAAACTTCATGATATGAAGGAGTATAAGTGGAATAGAATGAGCAAGACCTGAAAATCTTGAATAGTTCATCAATCTCAGAGTCTCCAGGAAAGAGTGGCCGCTGGTTCACCATCTCAGCAAATATACAACCAACCGACCACACATCAACAGGAGTGGAATAGTGACGGGATCCAAGAAGAATTTCTGGTGCTCTATACCACAATGTCACCACCTAGAAAAGTATAAGTAACATGTGGAGGTTAGCGACTAGAAGCATTCAGACATATATGCAGTCTCAGTAAGACGGGTACGTAGACGCACAAGAGAGGTTTTCTAGTCTTTTAATTGAATATAGGGGGCAGGGGAATATAGTAAGAAAATAGTTCAGAATAAAAACTTGACATTTCTCGTGGTTGAAGTTAACAAGACTCACATATATAATAAACATTGAACAAAAAGCTTTTAATTATTATTTGTACCCTCATTATCTCTGTATTGCAACTCCTTGCAGAGACTGACTAACATTTAACTAACTAATATCCAAAACGGCCATTGAAATACGTGGTTTAATAGATCAAGAGATAAATCAAGATGTACCAAGAGTGCCAAAAAGGGAAATGACTAAAAATGAATACCGATCCATACATACTAACATATATTAGTACAAGACAATACTTTATGCCAGATGGAACGAATACTACCTCGTGTGTGAATGTCCTGACAGGGATACCAAAGGCCCTGGCCAATCCAAAGTCTGCCAGCTTTAAAGCGTTGGTACGACGGTCAATCAACAGATTCTGAGGCTTTAGGTCTCTATGGAGAACTCTATGAGAATGGCAATAAGCAATGCCACGTAGGATTTGATATAGAAACATCTGCAAATTGATGAAAGTACCAAAATGTGAGACAGTATCCATTTCTTGGTGACCATTACTATATTGCATATTATAGAAGTGGTAGTTTTGACCCATTAACAAATGAATGGGTCGATTTGAGTTGTGTATGGTCTTAAACAGGTCAATAAAATTAACAATAGCAAAAAGGCAACTGTTAAAACAGGTTGAAAGTCACCCAAAGTCTGTTGTTAATGCGTAAATCTCCTAACAATTTTAATTCAAAAAGTTAAGAGTACTCTTCTAATAGATTTTGCAATCACAATTCACTCACTTTTACAAGACGAGGATCCTTTGAAAACTCTGGACAAGAGTCCATGTGTTTCTTCAAATCCAGGTCCAGATACTCGAAAACCAGATACAATCGTTTGTCACTGTGTACGACATCCTGTAACCTGTCATGGAAAAGTCATAATTTGCTCCATGATCTACTTCTAGAGCAAAAACTTCATATGTAAACTACAGGTAGAGCACAAAAAATGTATATGACCAATAAGTCATCATATTACAGCTCTAAGCATTGAAATGCTTTTATCCAATTAGACCAACAACTCTATCTGATATCAGAAGATGTTTGGACTTTGGATGTCAACTTGCAAAAAAATTCTCAATCAGAAGACTGACAATGACCAAGCATCAACTGTTAAACAATTTGTTAAGAAGGATAGTAGATGGTGCAAGACGTTAAGATGGGACATACATAGGCATACACGAAAGAGCAGCAAATTAGGTTGAAATGAAATGCTGCGACAAAAAATGACAAGATAATGATAAAATAACCAGTGCTACTGAGCAAACAAAACAAATACAGCTTCACCGATCTTGATATTTCAATCCTAACTATGTAAAATCACACATTATCAAATTAAGATTACCATTTTATTACCAAATAACACATCTTACTTATCACATACTTAAATTCATATAATACATTCCTGTCATCGGAACTACCTGACAATGTTTCCATGCTGCATCTCTTTCAGCAGCGAAATCTCTCTGATAGCAGTGCTTGGCACTCCTTCATCCTCTTGCTCAAGACGAATCTTCTTCAAAGCAATAGTCTCGTTCGTAACCTTGTCACGAGCTTTGTAGACCACACCATATGTTCCTTCACCGATCTTCTCAACCTTCTCATACTATATTTTTACCAAAACTATCAGCATCAGATAGCACCAAAAAAACACAAAATCATACGTCTTACAAAAAAACATAAAATTTAATATACCTGGTCCATCACAAGTGTTTACTGAAACGAACTCGACTGTATCTACATCCACACACAACCAATAACAAAATAAATTCAGTTAACTTCACTAGTACTAAAATGCACTAATAGTCTAATACAATTACACTTATCAAACGTAAAGACCTTAGAGAAAACAGCGTCTATCATAAACAATATCCAAAGAGAGTACTCGGTACTCAGGACCACTTAATTTACTTTTTATCATTGTACGTAACATATTTGCATTTTCGTGCTAATAGTATGTGAGATAGATGTATTTATCGGTAGAAAGAGTGAAAATATACCGCACTTGCATTTTCGTGCAACTGCGTTGCACCAAAACGCAACATACTTTCACTTTCCTTACCACTAAATATATCTATCTTCCATACTATCGCACTAAAATGTAAATATGTTACATACAATGATAAAAAAATGTCAAAACACCTACTGAACCTACATTCCAATAAAAATGCAACCAATGCATCCCACACATATCTATCAATTTCAAAATCACTATGTCTTACACAATTACAAGTCATCTCATCAGCATTTCCACAAACACTTCGATTTCCTTAACGTTCGACTAAATTACTCATCGAAATCACTAAAACCACTCAATAAAAAAAAATATCGGAAAATTCATCATTACTAATACAGCAGCGATACATTAATATTTATCAAACAAACAAAATATACACCTACTCACCCTACATTCTGATAAAAACGCAACCAGAAGTAAAAACAACAACATTTCCACAAACATTTCGATCTCCGTAAACGTCAACCACTCACGACTAAATCGCACATCTAAATTTCCACATAAAAAATCACAAAATGTACAATAACTTAATCACCTACTGAACCTACATTTCGATAAAAACGCAACCAATGCATCCCACACACATCTATCAATTTCAAAAATCACTATGCCTTACACAATTACAAGTCATCTCATCAGCATTTGTACAAACACTTCGATTTCCTTAACGTTCCACTAAATTACTCATCGAAATCACTAAAACCACTCAATAAAAAGATATCGGAAACTTCACTATTACTAATACAGCAGCGATACAATAATATTTATCAAACAAACAAAATATACACTGCATAAACAGCAATGACGATTTTATCTGTTCAAAACACCAAATTTCCGCAAACATTTCGATAAAAACGCAAACATTTCCGATAAAATTTCCGCAAACATTTCGATAAAACGCAAACAAAATATACACTACAAACAAAATTACAAGTCATCTCATCCTACATTCCTATAAAAACGCAACCACACGTAATCACAACAACATTTCCGCAAACATTTCGATCTCCGTAAACGTCAACCACTCGCGACTAAATCGCACATCCAAATCACTAACCAGACTAACAATTTCCACATAAAAAATCACAAAATGTACAATAACCTAATCATCTACAATCTACACTTAAACACAATACTATAACAAAGTCAACGAAAGTCAACTACAAGATGTACGAACTGAAATCAACTACTAAAATGTGGAATATGCAGTTATAAAGGTGTAAGTTAAAGCAATTGATGAAGAATAGAATGAATGTAAGGTTGGATTAGTGAAAACCCTAATTTAATTTAATGATGATGAAATTGGGGGTGGGTGGTTAGTGAGTGAGTGTATATGATATACCTTTGATGAAGAATCGATGGGAATGCCCACTACTAGGTTTTTGGGGTGAAGATATAATATGGAAATGGTTGTGTACTTAATCTACATAAAAAGAAATTTTTCTTTTTGTTTTTTTTTTTAAATAGACAATTAAATATCAAACCAAGCAAACTTTATTACTCTATTATACATTTACTGTCAAAAACGACGCCGTTTTAGATGGTTCCTAAACGACGTCGTTTTGAGTTTTTTTTTTTTTCTTTTCTTTTCTTTTTTTTTAACTATTCTGGCTTGGGAACAACGCCGTTTCATGTGTTGGTTCAACTTGGGCCAAAAACGACGCCGTTTTTCTTTATGGCTTGCCTGATACGTGTCTTAAAAACATTGTCACGTGTCTTTCTCCTTGATAACACGTGTACGTCTCCTCATTATCTACACAATCCAGGTGTGTGTGACATAGTGTGTGTGAGATTGTGTGTTTTGTAGTGGTTGTGGTTCATCTTTATTCGAAAATGTAAGTTTAGCATGATCAATTTTAGATATATTTAGTTGAGCTTTTATTGCATGTTTGTGGTTGTGGTTCAATCAATTTTAGATATATATACTTGAGTGATGCTTATATTTGTGTAGTGCATGCTTCTTCTTCTTCTTTTTTTTAATTATGTGTGGGTTTTTGAAATGATAGTGTTAAGTGTTTTTTCAAATTTTAAGATGGAATTGGTTTTAACAGCAGACATTTGTACGTTTAATTTGGATGTAATTATTGTCGTATTGCTATAGGTAACTTATTTTGTACAAAAATATAAAGCTATCCAGTTTTTATGTGTTTTAAGGGAATTGGATGTGGTCATTACTTTATGATGCAGTATATAAGTGGTTTTGAAAGTGTTTGAGATTTCTTGTAGGTGGGTAGGTTAGGTGACAAGTAGTGGTATAGGCTGCCCAAATCGAGAAGAAAAAATGATGCATTATTTAGATACTTAGAATATGGTTAAATGCATGTTATTGGTGCACATGCAATTGCAATCTTAAATATATGGTACTTCGGTTTATTTTTTGTGTTTCTGTTTGTTTGAGGTTTGTCATAAGACTGATGTTTATCTTGCTATAAGTTTAACGGTGACTTTATGCCCTTTGTTTAGGTTTTTCATAAGACTGTTGTTAAATGTTTCGGTTTTACATAATTTACTACAAGTTGTGTTCATTTTAGTTTATATGCTATTAGTGGGTTCTTGAGTATATGTTTTTGTGTCTTTAATATGTGGCATGTTGCTATTTATTTGAGAATTATGTGGTGAAGATACTAAATCTAGTGCATATATCATTGTTTTCGGTTTTCTGTTAGCGGTTGTATAGGTGGGGTTCTTGTGTCACCCGCATGGCCAATAAAACATGCACAGCGGAATAAAACAAATGACATAGTCATGCTACCATAAAACTCTGACCAATATGTTCTTAACCTAACCACTGATATAACCTAACCTTAAACACGTAAGAAGGGTGTTTATAGAAGACTTACTTGTTATCCTGCTTGTGTAAGCTCCTGAAACAATCTGTTGACCGGGGTTCGCCTTCCTTCTGCGTTTGTCGACCAAGTTAGGGTTTTCGTGAGAAAACCTAACTTCATGTTGCGTTAGGTATCCACCGATACTGCACAAGTAGTACATGACTCGAACCTAAGAAAGTTAGGCGAGATACGAAACACCGGAAATCGACTTTGGGTCGATTTGGTATTAATCGTGATCGGTTAAACGGTTTAGAAATCTTGTGATCGCGTATCGTGGGTAGAGGGAGGAGAGGGGAGACTTTTAGGGTTATTGTGTAAGTTATGAGGATCATTCAAAGTTCCATTGTATTATTGAGAAGCTAGGAAGGATCTAGAATACTTTTAGGACAAGTATTGGTGTTTATTTAGGAAACAAACACCTCCCATCTCCCTTGGGTCTGTAGAACGAAACATAAACAACTCATATGGGTTGTTTGTTTTGCTTCTTGTCATTAATTACCCGCTAATATTTATCCCTTGATAAATACTAAGTTTCGCGTCATAACCATCTAACCCTTTAATGAAAATACCATCGTATTTTCATTTCCTTCATTTCATTTCATATACTCGTTTCTTATTTCCGCTTGCTCGTTCTGTTTAGTATGCATCGGTGTGACCCTTCGGCGTTTCTGTGAAGGTAAGTTGTGAAAGCTTGTTGTGCTGTCTTCACACATGAATACTTTCAGACTCCCATTTGTGCAAACACATCAACATAGGAACTTCTTTCACTATACCAAGAGGTCCCGAGCAAGACATTGTAGTACCTCAATCACAGAAAACGATTCAATATCCGTGTAGTGGTATTACCGTCGTTAGCTACGCCCATTTAATTCCTACTTAAACTTCAGGTTTAAGCCCGTCTCAAACTTCAGTTTGAGCCCAAGGTGTATGCTTAAACTTCAGGTTTAAGCCTGTCTCAAACTTTAGGTATATGACTGTGTAACACCCCCAAAAGCGGAAGCATACATGTTTGGGTGCTACTAAATGGGTAATCACAACACATCAGATATATAGAATAGATTATCAAATCCATTTAAAATAGTTTACATTGCCAAATTCAAATCATTTTACAATAAGTTCAATTTAAAGAAGATAAGCCCATAAAACATGTCGGTCCCAATAAAACGTTTCAGTTATTATGTGAAAACACTTCAGAGTAATTATGACCGATGCCATGCCATGCCTTCAACAGTATCATACTCAAACACCTGAGAAAAACATGATAAAAGGTCAGCTAACGCTGGTGAGTTCATAGGTTTACAGTAAATAAGCACAGATGGACCACATCAAATAATCAACAGGTACACACTAACTATATGCTAACACTAAGCTCATGCAACCAAAGCTACGACAGTTCAGTATGCCAGACTGGCATATAATAATAATAGTGGGGCCCAGCAAGTGTTTATCCCAATACACTCGGCAATTCCGACATGGTATACGCTCGCATTGACCTGTCTGGCCAACTGAACGGGGGAGTCCCCCCAATAGATCTATCTATAACATTCGCGCTTCCCGCAGGAACTGACGATTCATGATAGTGGGCATAGTAGGATCGTACATACTTAGGTTATTCGCATACTAGTATGTAAAAAATAAATGTTGAGTTTTTAGGTCCATGAAAACAGTTTTGCATGTTTCTCACCCCAAGGTTTATAAAACAGTTCATATCAAAATGGGGCTATAAACTCACCTCAAATAGTAGCAATCTGCTAGCAAAAACAATCAAAAGGTATAGTGCAACCGCTCCGACACGTGACCTAGATCAGTATGGTAAGTCTTAGTGTATAACTCGTGTTTTAAACATACTGACTCATTTGAAAAGTTCACAAGTTTTAATGTGTTTGTGTATTTCTTGCTTGCTGTGTGGTAAAATACATTTCAAAAGTGGTTTTCGTTAAAGACTCTTCAGTGATGGCTCTGGTGAAAGTGTAAGATGAAGTGACATGTGACGGAACATCCGTGTTTCGTAGTCGTCGTCGGAAAATACGCAAGTAATATATATATTCTCTTATATATACATGAGTAAACTGCAAAAAATGTCCCTAAACTTTGCGAAAGATATCCTCCAAAAAAAAGTGCAAAAAATGTCCTTGATGAGTTACTGTAGATGCAAAAAATGTCCTTTTGCCTAACGCTCGTTAACTTTTCACGTTAGTGGCGTGTAAAATGACTATTTTACCCTCGCCTACTACATGGACTTCTTTTGCCAGTGTGAAATGACTATTTTACCCCGCCAAAAAAATGTCCCTAGTAGGCGAGGGTAATCATTTTACATGACCAAAATAATTCATGTAGTAGGTGAGGGTAAAATAGTCATTTCACACACCACTAACATGAAAAGTTAACGAGCGTTAGGAAAAAAGACATTTTTTGCAGCTACAGTAACTCATCAAGGACATTTTTTGCACTCTTTTTTTGGAGGACATCTTTCGCAATTTTCGCAAAGTTTAGGGACATTTTTTGCAGTTTACTCTATATATATTAGATAAGGGATAATTCTAAAAATGACATTATTACCCAATTAATTTGCTTTTTTGATCTTAGATCGAAGTTGCCGAATTTAGACTTTGGGCAACCGGGCAACTCTAATGTAGCCAACCATGGGACGCCAAGTGTCCAACATGAGGGTCGCAGTTGCCCAAAAGTACACAAGGTGCCCAAAAAGTACACAAGTTGCTCCAAAAATATTTCGAAAAGCGACACTTGTCACTTGCATATTGCAGTTGCCCAAAAACTACAAGTGCCCAAGTATAAATTCGGCAACTTCAAATCTAAGGTTAAAAAAGCAAATCAATTGAGCAATAAGGTCAATTTTTGAATTATCCCATTTTATAAAGTTTAATAGCTAAGGTATTTAATAAATTAGAGTTTTGTAATTAATTAAATATGTATTAGTGGGTTAATATAATAATACATTATATTAATAAAGGATGGTGGTAATGAGGTATTATTATATTATAAATATTATAAATATTTATAATATAATGATAATTATAAAAATATAATTAGTATAAGTATTTAATTTAATATAATTAAATAAAGTTGTAGGTATATAAATGTATAAAATATATTTATAAGTCTTAAGAAATCTAAAATATTAATTTGGAAAAATCAATATTTTTAATAATAAAAATAATACATTTCGTCTTTTAGTCGGTTTTCACCAAAATTCCTAAGTGTTGGATCTTTAGAAAAATCGGGCATGACCTATTCATAATTATAAGTTTTTCCATTTTTCCCAAGTGTTACAAAATACTTAAATAAATCCCTTAACTTATCGATATTTGCAAAACTAGTCCAAACGTATATATTTAGATTATAAATATATATTTCGTTACATTTTCAATTAAACTAACGTTTTCACAAAATAATTATAAGTCGCAAAATTAAAAGTCAACGTTTAGTCAAAGTTTCCCAAAAGTCAATAAAAGTCAACAAATAGCCAAATTGGGCCTAAAGTGTCAAAACGAGTCCAAAGCGGTTTTAATCGATATTTAACGTTTTAATAAGTAAAAATATTTATAACGAGTTGAAAAATAATCCAACTCATTTTTGTCTCCAGAAACCTTTATTGGGCCGAGTAGGCCATTACGAGCCCAATAGTTTAAGTTTAGTCTGAAACCAATTAAACCTTTTTAGTTTATGTTACATATTACATTAAGTTACAAATACGCAAATAAGCAAATCAATTAAGCCGCGTGGTCAAAATGTCAAACTAGGCCGAAAATGAATTGGGCTCAGCCCATTTGTGTTGAGACCAGACTAAACCCGAAACCAATTCCAAAATTCAATGCCGCTATAATCCGTTCCGATAAGTCGTAAAAATAAACGATAGTCTAAAATTTTCACGAATTCACCACTAAGAGCCAAAACTTTATGTTTTTAAAAAAACCAATTTTTGTTTGTCTAAAAAATGAACCGATTTGTACATAAGCTCATTTAAGTCTTTTATATTTCTTAGACTCATGTAATTAGTTCAAACGACATTTGTACTACCAAATTAGCATAGCATGTAAACCACACAAGCAAGAAATAACCAAACTATCATGTATGTGTATGTAATTCATACGTATATAAGCAAAAGAGTAAACCCTAGCTTTTTCATTTTAACAAAATATACACATTAAGTACTTGGTAACATTTTTACATATCACAAGAACATGTAAAATACAAGATTGAACAAGTTTTGAGAATCCTTACAATTCTTGTGAAAAAGTCGAGACCCACAAGACAAGAGAACAACCCAAATTGCTTCCAAATCACCCAAGACACGTTCCAAATGTTCCCAAAAGCTCAAAAGTACAACCCGATTTGTTATAACTTCAAAGGATTTTTGTGGATCTTAATTTTTGTGGGTCGAATTGTTTGAGAGAAGTGAAGGAGAGTAGAGTGGAAATGTTGGATGAAAATGATGAGTGTGTGTTTAAAAGTGTGTTACAAATTAAGTAAGAAACAAAACCATATGATGTTATAATAGGACAAGCTGCATTAATCTTTGTTATTTAGTGAAATGGGTAGCAAACCGACTCCAAGGAGGGGGAGGGAAAAGATTTTGAGCATCAATCGTGTGTCGGTTTGAGCTTAAATGTTATCGTAAAGTCCCGGTTTGACGTTTTTAGACACGTACACGCAAAATAACGTTTTATCGGCGTTTTTACCAAAATAATAATAAAATATTATTATTTACTCATAAATGTATTTATTTGACTTCTACCATATCTACTGCAGTGTCGGTACGCGTGTGGGGTTGCTTTTCAGTAAATGCGAGAAAGCTTATCGGTTTATTACGCGACTTGTCAGTAACTAACAGAAATAGAATAATTTATGTCCAGTGACACAAATAGACAGTTTCAGTAGTGACTGTAAGCTACAATCCACAGGATGGCTTCCCAAAATATTCACGTAAGCTAAAAATGTTCAGTTATGCATAGAAATGCTCAGTTTAGTAATAATAAATAAATATTTATTATTAAAATAAAGTTGAAAATTACCATTTGTCACAGACTGTATCCCTTCGCACTTTGTCGATAGTTTTGGAAAGTACCCGGCATGGATATCTTAACCTTTAAGATACTTTCTTCCTTTCTTGTTCTCGTGTAGGATTTGAACTCCCATAATGCTTCTAGCACTTTTGTAGTAAGGTCGTACTCTCTTCAAATCATAGCACGCAAGGGCCCCAGGAAAAATATCATTCTCTCCAGTATATTTCAACTTGGAGCTGCAAATTTCCATCTCAGCTAATAAGCCATTCTTCTTTACCTCCCACTGAACTTGACTCTAGCACACAACGGTACACTTCTACGCTGTAACTGGAAACTAGATCTAAGCTTTGTGAAAAACAATGTTAAATAACCTACATCCTCATAGTTTGTCACGATCATATAACGCCATTAACTATAATCCATGTGGTCGCTTCTCGATCACGGTCACGTCCAACATTTGACATTGCAAACGCATATGAAACTCACCATCTTCGCCGAAATGTTTCTCGTTTCATACTAGATGTACAACATTATCTTGGTATCCCTCCATGATAATCAGCTAAGGACCCCTTTTAGAATGAAATGTCTTTCATCCATGGATTCAAAGTACGCTAAGTAGAATATACTCGTAATGTCTCATCGATTTGCCTGAGTCTGCAACATTACCTCGATTCTTGGGCGATTGATTTAGCTCGTATCAGAAAGTGGTCGGAGTAAATCACTACTATATAAAAATTTTTGACGATTCTCTTCAAGAGAACCCTTGAGCCTCACTTACCATACCTTGTCTTACTGTTAGTTAGTTTAAGTGAGTTTTGGTGCAAATGAATTGAGTATTACTAGAGGCTAGACTTAGCTAAATTCGTGACACACTCAACTTAGTATTCAACGATGCACTTCATTTCCCTGGATAGGTATAATGGAATTATACCAACAATTAAAAATCGTGACTCATTGTTACTAATTCTCCTAAGTCCCTAAGAACTTCATTTTCATGGATTAGGTAAAATGGAATTGTACCAACAGTTTCATGGATTAAGTAAAATGGAATTATACGAACAGGTAAAATGGATGTATCTGCGCGTTCTCTAATTTGTAGTCCCTGACTTCAAATCTTTTTAAGTCACATGACTTCTTTAACTGTTCCATAACAACTCAAAAGCAACACGTTCCCCTATGTCAGACTATTTTGCTCTTTTGGGCAAAGTATGTCTCGTTTAATGATCTTGACACATCCCAATGAATCTTTCAATACTTAAGAATTCCCGCATAGATCAACCTCGATCTATAATTATTGTCATGCTTTATACTCTTTAGTTAAATGATCAAAAGTTAACTTTATCGTTTACTCTTGCTTCCATTGCTCAACTCTGAGTTGAACTTTTTAACTCTTTGTCCTATTAAGGACGCCTTGGCTTGAGTACATTAACTTGATCAATTTAACATTTGTTAACAGAAAAAGTAATAAAGATACAAGCTTAAGACGGCTGAGATTATTAAGATAATTTTAATACGGGTATTTTCTTCTCTTGCACAGTCACTAATAACCCTTTGGACATATTCGTTGTTCCGTAGGATCTCGTGTACTCGTTGTACCATAAAAAATGGAAATTGATATAAATTATGCGATACCTTTGCGTAATAAAAAGTTATAAAGGTCTTGGATTTCGAAGCATGTATGTACAACCCTAAAGATCAAATTGAATGTGCTGTCTTTTAAACGTGATAACATTAATATTAATATTTATATTCTTATTGTAGAAGTACTACTAAAACTATAGGATCTGTATATGCAGAGCCCACACAAAACCCACAATTATCGTAAAGCATAATAATCTAAACGATATATATGATTAAACTTGTAATGAGTTGAGTAAATCCTCCAAACGCACTTGCAAATTAAGTAAAATTCACAAATAAGATGTTTTGAATCAAAAGTTGGAACATATATGTTAACATGGGCATAGCAGTGGGTTTTTTTAGACAAAGTTTGATTCAATTCACATTGAAGAAGTAAAGCTATATATCAAATTGATACGTTGTTAAAAGTTCACTTCTTACATTGAGGAGTAGATAGGTTTTAATGTAGTTGGATCAAATCTTCAATCACAACAATGATAACTGATATTCGTCCAAACTTATTTGAAGGCTTGCATAAATAACTTAACCCTCACACAAGGTTTTTTTTAATATAGTATGCCTTTTTTAGTTTCAGGCATGCATCAACACCCTAGCCTCAAATACTTGAGCTAAGAGAAAGATACAAAGTTTTAAAACACAATCCAAACACGAGAGTCGAGCAACCAAAACAGACTACAACTCAAAGTAAAACATGAAACAAAATATAAATTGAGAAATACACAACAAAAATGGACAAAGCTAAAGACAAATCACCTAAATTCAAAAGTTAAAAGAAGAGCTGAAACAAAATAAGAATAAACATAATTCAAAAAAGTGAAAACAAACAAATCACTATAGTAAAAAAAAGTATGGATGAAAAAAAAAAAAATGTTGAATCTAAACTCTCAAGTTAATACCAAAAAAATTAAATTAAATCATATCTAGAGAAAAATAAATACTCCCTCTGTCCCAATTTATTTGTCCACTTTTGACTTTTGAAATATTTCTTTTACAATTTTGAACTCAAATATTCTTTTTGTGTTGTATAATATTTGACGCAAAATATATGAATTGATTGAGTTTTAAATGTATTTTCATTGGGTATAACTTCCATCAAATATTATATTACAAACAACACAATTTAAGGCCAAAGTTGAGAAAGAAAGACTTCAAAAGTCAAAAGTGGACAAATAAATTGAGACGGGGGGAGCAACTTATAAGGAAAAAATCACTTCAAAGCTCCTCTAAAAAAATCATCAAATGAAAATCAAATTTAGTAAAAAAAATAAAATAAAAAATAAATAAATAAAAGAGAAAAAGAAAAAAGAAAAAAAAAGAAGAGAAAAGTTAGATCATATGCTTGCTAAATTTGGAATATTATGAAAATGAGATGCAATAAGTAGATGCTAGCTTTATTGAGTGAAGTGCATACATGCTAGACGAGTCTCTTTGTAAAACCTTTATGTGTGTGAGGTATAACTCTTAAGTCTTCATAGTATGGTAAGTTGTAAACGAGTAGTTTTCATAATTCGTTAATTAACCTCAAGTTTTATTATTCACGTTCCAAGTGTCAACCAACAAGTGCTAATGTGTCATGTTTAACACACAAGAGGAACTTATATACGTAGTATTAAAAAAAGATAGATATAATTCAATAATTAATGCTTAAATACCGTTTAATATTAATACTCATACATTAAATATCACATTTTAACAAGGTACTATTAACACGGCCATATGTGTATGCATAACTACAAGTAAAGCCTATATGCTCATCTCGATATAGAAAGACTACAAGACTTACAACCTTTATCTTCATCTTGTAGTTCGCGCGGAATTTTATGATTACTTCCCTATTGTCTAGACATTTTTGAAATCCCGCAATTCTTTCTTTGTTAATTAAATTTGATGAGGATCAAACTTCGCTTCAGTTACTTGTGTGGTTTCAGAAATCTGAAAGGTGATAGGTGATAGTATAAACGACATTAAGAGGGCGATTCTTAATGTAGTTTGTACTTGAGGTGTATGTAGTTGTATCTAGATACGCTGTAATGTAATGGTTTTACTCGTATCCAACTCTAAGTCTAGCTACTCCTTATTCAATTGAAATGATATTGTTATTCATCTTAAATTTGGTTGATATATACTCCACACCGGTACTTTTTAGCTGTATGTCATTAATAGGTAGTATCATTACCAACACGAAAAAGTAAATAAAGATACAAGCTAAGACCACTAAGATTATTAAGATAATTTTAATACGGGTATTTTCTTCTCTTGCACGGTCCTAATAATCCTTTGAACATATTCGTTGTTCCGCTGGCTGTTGTGTACTCGCTGTACCATAAGAAATAGAAATGCTAGAAATATGTGATACCATTGCGTAAAAAAAATTATAAAGGTTTTGGGCTTTGAAGCATGTATTGTACAGCCGTAAAGATCAAATGAAATGTGCCATATTTTAAACGTGATAATATTAATATTAATATTCATGTTCTTATTATTGTAGAAGTACTAGGAAAGCTATAGGTTATGTGAATGTAGAGCCCACACAAAACCTACAATAATCATAAAGCATAATAATTTAAGAGATATATCTATTAAACTTGTAACGAGTTGAGTGAATAGGGTCAATCCTCCTAACACACTTACAAATCAAGTAAAATTCACAAGATGTTTTGTATTAAAAGTAGGAACATACATGTTAACATGAACATATTTTCAAAAGATGTTTTGTATTAAAAGTAGGAACATACGTATTAACATGAACATATTAGTGGTTCTTTTTTAGACAAAGTCTTATTTAATTCACATTGAACAATTAAAGCTATATATCAAAATTATACATTGTTAAAAGTTCACTATTTACATTGAGGAGTATATAGTTTTTGATATAGTTGGATCAAATCTTCAATCACAACAATGATAACTGACAATTTAGGGGTGAGCATGGGGCGGTTTACAGTGGTTTTTGGCTAAAACCAAACCCCAAACAAAAAAAATTTTAAATTCGGATATCTGAAATTTTAGATGACAATCTTATGTTAAACCCATTATTTTATCTAAGTTCTTTAAATTCGGATACCTGAAATTTTGGATAATTTTATATATCCGAATATTCAAATATCTATAATTTTTGAAAAACTTTTATATGAGTTCAAAAACTGATATTTCATAAAACCCAACTTTTTAATAAATTCTGATCAATTTTTCGGATATCTGAATACGAGTACTTTTGAACACACATAACCTAAATCAAGAACTCCTATAATGTAAGTTGAATATTTAGTCAAAATATAATAATATTACATAACATGTATATAAAGATGAGATGTGCCAACATATATGAAATAAAGAATACTAACTTTACGAATTTATTATAGTGTTAGCTAAATAAACATGTGCTATAAATATACTAGCCGAGTACCCGCGCTTAGTGGCACTGGTATCGAGCTGAGTAGTCTAGTTCAAGTGTTTTAGAAGTTTTTATAAATTAGTTAATAATCAGGTATTAGAACCCTAGAATCACTCTAACTTATTTTCATATGCGTGAAACCCGTTTTTTATAAACATTTTCCACTTTTATCACTTGGCAATTTCATTCACTTATGCTCAAAATTTTCAATTTTATAAAATTACAAAATATTCAAAAGTGTCATATCATTATTATTGTAAATAAGTGCCTACTTGTTAGCAAAAATAATACTGATGCGTGAGTTTTGCAACCTTTGCACTTAGGTTTTACCTCTCAAGGGATCTTGAGAAGCTTACAATCCCCACCAGGCAGTGTACCTGACCGATATAGTATAGTGAAGTGGCAAGTACCGGGGGATTGATCGTTCTCTCGGGGAATAGTGTCGTTAGGCTTGAAAAGCTACTCTAATTAGGTCTAAGGGCTGAGGGATGATTCTTTTTGTATTTTTATATTTTATGAAAGCAAGTAAAAATCTCGGTTTTTGGAAGAGTGGGCGGAATTAGTTGCTAGTCAACTAACCCAAATAACTACTTTTGCAATTAAATTAAAATAACAAGAAAATGGAAATGGTTGTGAAACTTATATGAGAGAAATATGTGTTTACTTAGATTTCCTTACTCCCTAGCTATCTTTTATATGTTAATTGGTTTGTTGTAATTGTGTGGATGACGGGTTGTATTCCTTTAAACCATTCGTAGGGCCGTGTACGATCTTCCCTAGCTCTATAAGCTCCTACTTCACTCCTATGTCGAGCCGACTAAAAGCTCCTAACATGGGATCATTAGAATTCGCTCATGCATTAAATACAACCAAATAATCGTAGTACACATCCGATTCATGTTTCTTAAGACGTTCAAGCAAGTTAATGTATAGGAGGTTAGCCAGTTTTGTTAAGCCTAACATCGACTTCACCCACCCACAATAATCACAAACAAACCAACAACATATAATCAATAGCTAGGTTTCATTAGATCTAAGCAAACACAATAAAGACCTAGCCTAGCATGTTAATTGAAAGACAAGCATAAGATATAATCACACAATACATAGACATATTGAATGATTTGGAAGAGACTTATCTTCAATTAAGCATCCAAGTTTCAATGGTGGAAAACCCTCAAAAATACAGTAGAAAAACGAGATAGGGTTTCTTCCCAAAAGTTGCACACTAATGAATGAAAATTAGATGAATATTTATAAAATTTACAATCTGACGGCGTCACCTAATAGGGTGTAACGCTGTCACCTCGCCGCCAAAACACTATTCGGATTGCTCAGATCCACTTCTGACGCCGTCCCCCTTTAAATCTTTTTGGGTCGTCTCGCTTTAGCACATAACGTGACGGCCTACAACTTGTAACACGTGACGCCGTCACGTATTAAACTTCAAAATCTTTCTGGGGCGTCTAGTGTAAAAATCATCCTCCTTGTTGTCAAAGCGTGACGCCGTCACCTGGTAGAACGTGACGCCGTCAGGTACAATTTCCAGTATATTTTGAGACTTTGTCGTTTTCTTCACTTTTATGCTCCAAAAACGTCCAAAATGCTTCCTTTTCCAGATTTCATATCCAAAGTACCTAAAATGACAAAAGGAACGATTTAAGGCAATATTTGATCAAATAATTACGGATTAGGGCTTAAATGACCCCCTAAAAGCGTAGCACTTTTCGCCTCATCAAATTCCCTTACACTTGAGATTTGCTTGTCCTCAAGCAAATGCACTTTTATTCCAATCAAAATATGAGCTAGGGGTCATTTAACACTAATATAAAAGTAATTACAACAAATAGTTATTCAATCTTAGTCATAACAAGCACGGAAATCATACACTAGCACCTCACAAATAGTGTTTGGATACTCTCATCTCTCGGGTGTTATAAACCTATATAACTAAATGGAAATGGAAGAAATATCACTCACTACCTGTCATAGCAAATAGATTACCATAGGCTTGGGAAAGGATCAAAAGCCTCCTCCACGAGGCGTAAGCACCTAAGATAAACTATCAAAGAGGGCTTTACAAAAGGTTATAATGTTAGGTGTAGGGATATGATAAACATGGTTTTGTTGGAATAAAGGGTATTTTTAGTGGTGGCGAGTTAATTATCTTGATCAAATAGATGCACAATGTCGCGTTGCTAAGCCAAGACTCGACTCGACTTAAGCTAAAAAGGAAATAACATAAACATAAACAAAGATAAAATGAAACGGGATGGTAGTCCGTATGTTTTTTTCTACTTTTCTTTTTCCAATTTTTTTTCTTGTTTTTCGATTTTTTATACACTCTTGCCCTACCATCCAAAATAATACATCATAGGGGCCTCGGTTCTCCCCTTACACTTGAACTTTTACATACTTTACAATAAACTATTCTAATGACTCGAATTAAGATAACTGAAAAACTTGGAGTACTTTAAAATATTAACGCACATGTGGGGGTAATAATTGATGTTCTTCCCCATTACTCCATGACATTAATAATTTTTCCATGAGTCCCAATCGTCCCAAAACAATGTGTACAAGGATATGACTTGACTTAGCAACCATGTAATCAACAAGACAATTAACTAAGGGTTTAAACAAATGTTGTCACAATAATGCACTAAAGATGAGTGCATACAAGGTAGGCTAAGGCGATTTGGGTGTACATTTGGGTGGATTGTAAATAAATTCTTCTGTTAAGTAAAATGCTTAAAGTTAGAAACGAAAAGATAGGCTCTGAGGGGTGTACTAAGGGTATCGTGTACTAAAAATGAGTACATCGCAAAGGTGTGGGAGAATTACTTGACCAATGAAGTCAATGTAATTATAATACGGGTATAAAACATGGGTTATCCTAATGCCTCTTATCATGTAGTAAATCTAACTACACGAATGTAGTCTCACTTGTGGATTTGGGATGGTCCTTACGCAAGTTCTAGAATCTATAAGCTACCGGTACACACACAAGCATAAAAAATGAATGTCTTTCCTAACAATTCTAGGGGCGAACCTCACATATTTGGGGGGAAATTTTTGAGTGGTACATTTTTTGTGCTAGTCATACAATTCCCTATCCATGAGACGCTTATTAAGACTAAAGTTTCACTCATTGAACAAAACAAAAATCAAGCGTAATTGCATTTTCTAAGGTGCCTGCATTTACCCCCTTACACTTAAACCGAACATTGTCCCCAATGTTCACCTAAAAGATGTAAAAGTAGAAAAAGAAAGAATGAAACAAATACTCCCCTGATTTTTGACGTGGATCGTGTGGTAACATGGTTAGATATTCTTCAAAGATGATGTAAAAGCTCCAAGCTCAAGGCGACTCCAAAAGCTTGATGTCATGAACTTGATTCCATGTTCACCTTCTTGTCCAAAATAACCTGTTAAACCTGAGAAAACAATCTAGGCAAACCTCGTGTAAAATCGGCAGCAAATTCTATATATGGATATAATGCTTGTGGAATGAAAGTTTTGCAGATTCCTGGAGTTAGAGATGCAGTAATTTTTATAATCCGGCAGAAAAACTAAATTTTAAAAACGTTTTCTGGAATGAGGTTTAAACCCTGACGCCGTCAGAATTGATCTGACAGAATCCTTATGTTTAGTTTCCGGAAAATTTCTGGAAAAACAATTGCCTTAACTCCTGGAATCTTGTAAAATTTCATTATGACTCGATACAAGCATTTGACTCAAACAAATACTAATATGTATGTTTATTTAATATCGCTACAATTCATGTTCCATTCGTTCTTATAAACAAATTTAGATTTCCCTTACACTTATCTTTTGCAAAATACCTTTATATGTAGTTAAGATGAAGTTAAAAACAAAATAAAGCGTTTTCACAATTTTACCTTCAAACATGAATCAATAACAACAAAAATAAAACATACATACGGAAACAAATAAATTCAAATAAACAAACACACAAAGCAAATAAAGCTTGGGTTGCCTCCCAAGAAGCGCTTTTCTTTATTAACGAGTCTTGTAGCTAGACTCAAAGTCACTCTATCCTACGTAGGTGAGTTCCGCATCGAGGACATCCTTAGGGTTGATTTTGGTTGGAAGTGTCCTATTGGTGCGTTTGGTGAGATATGTCCTCTCAAACTTCTCCCCATCCGGATCATATAAAGTCATCTTCATGTGCCATGATCCATCTCCTTCCTTAGGTGGCTTTTCCCAATTCTATTTATGTTTATCACCTTCGCTTTTCCACTTATTCATTGCTAGGTTAATTAGCAAAACTCCTAGGAAGTCAGTCATCTTTCTAAAAACTAGGGGATCTTCAAAAGGGTCTAACTCGGTGTCCCTAGCCAAAAGTTGTTCTACCGTTTGTGTTCGGTTCACAAATTCGTCTTCTAGGTAGAATGGGCGTTGGGGTCCTATGAAGTCTCCTTCTAACCATGGTCTGTATCTAGAGGGTCTCCTATTAACATCGGTTGATTCCTCAAGGGTGTCATAGGCATGTTTCTTAACATCATATACCGACCAAGTTTCTCCTTCTCCTACCGCTATCTTAGATTATTTACAATCAATCATAGCACTCGCGGTGGCTAGAAATCCTCTTCCTATCAACAAAGGGCATGTGGGGTAATGCGAGGGATTGCGACCACGCACTAGGGTTTTACTTCTCAAGGGATGTTGAGAAGCTTGCAATCCCCACCAGGCAGTGTACCTGACCGATGTAGTATAGTGTAGTGGCAAGTACCGGGGGATTGATCGTTCTCTGCGGGAATAGTGTCGTTAGGATTGAAAAGCTACTCTAATAGGTCTAGGGGTGAGGGAAGATTCTTTTTGTATTTTATTATTTTTAGGAAAGCAAGTAAAAATCTCGGGTTTGAAGGAGTGGGCGGAATTAGTTGCTAGTCAACTAACCCAAATAACTACTAATGCAAATAAAATAAAATAACAAGAAAGTAAATGTTTGTGAAAACTATATGGAGAGAAGTGTGTTTACTTAGATTTCCTTACTCCCTAACTATCTTTTACCGATTGATTAGTGTGTATTAATTGCGTGGATGACGGATTGTATTCCTTAATACCATTCGTAGGGGTGTGTACGGACTTCCCCTAACTCTATGAGCTCCTACTTCACTCCTATGTCGAGCCGGCTAAGAAGCTCCTAACATGGGATCACTAGAATTCGCTCATGCATTAAATACAATCAAATAACCTTAGTACACCTTGGTTCATGTTTCTTAAGACGTTCAAGCATGTTACCAACCGGAAGTCTGCCAGTTTTCTTAAGCCTAACATCGATAATCACCCATCCAATACAATTAATAACACACCATTCAATCAATAATCAATAGTTAGGTTTCATTAGATCTAAGCAAACACAAAGAAAACCTAGTCTAGCATGTTAAACAAAAGACAAGAACAAGATAAAATCAAACAACACATAGACATATTGAATGATTAATTGATTACTTATCATCAATGTAACATGGAAGATCCCAAGGTTAAAACCTTGAAAAAGCTGCTAAAAATCGTCTAGGGTTTCTCCCTTAAAAGTTTCACATTTATGACTAAAAATTATGCGAATATATATAGAAAAACAGATCTGACGGCGTCACGTTATAGCCTTGACGCCGTCACCTCGCCGTGGTTAGGGTTTCTTGATGGCCTTCTTGACGCCGTCCCCCTTTAAACTCCCAAAAAAACATTCTGGCTTATCAAGGCTTGACGGCGTCAAATCCATGCTTGACGCCGTCAAGGGTACTATTCAGCAGATTTTTGGCACTTTATCGAATTCTTCACTTTTATGCTCCAAAAACGTCCAAAATGCTTCCTTTTCCAGAATTTCTCTCCAAAGTACCTAAAATGCCAAAATGAACGATTTAGGGCTATATTTGATCAAATAAATACGATTTAGGGCTTAAATAACCCTCGAAAAGCGGTACGCTTTTCGCCTTATCATGGGGTCGCTAACCATGTCGAGGACGTGGAAATCGGCTAAGATTGCCAACTTCCCTATGTGTACTACCACGTCCTTTACTACTCCTACCAGGTATGCTACACTTCCATCCACTAAACCTATTATTACCTCAGTTTCTTCTAGCTTTCCTAGTTTAAGGGCGGTGTAGAGAGGTAGTGGGAGTAAGTTAAGGCTTGATCCAAGATCGGCTAATGTGTCATAAGCCTCCAAATTACCGATCTTGCAAGGTAGGACAAATAAGCCCGGGTCGTCTAATTTTTTAGGTAGTTTGTTTCGAACGAAGGCGGTCCCCTTGTCGCCTAACTTGAGCTTCTTCTCATATTTTTCTAAGAGGGCATTGTAGTACGGAGCTCGTGCCAAAACATCAATAACCGGACGTTTGAGGCGGAGTTCCTCGAATTCTTTGTCAAGGTTTTGAATGGGTGGTATTTCAACTATGTTGTTGACCAATTTATTGTTGGGTATTTTATTCTCATGGTCTTTTTGAGGGATTTGGGTTTGTTTGACACGTGCTCATGGCATTGACCGAATAGTATTGCGGGCAAGAACTAGGAGACGAAACCGAAGAAATGGAGTTAACGTTTAGTTTTGGGTTCTTGACCGTGTCGCTTGGGAAGGCTCCCATCTCTCGGTCATTGAGAACTTTCAACAAGGTGTCTATCTTATTGGTCATCTCGCTTTGCCTTTGTTTGAAATCGGATTCAAACTTGGATATACGAGCGTCTTGAGATGCCATAAATTTAGACCTCAATCCTTCANTGGTCTTTTTGAGGGATTTGGGTTTGTTTGACACGTGCTCATGGCATTGACCGAATAGTATTGCGGGCAAGAACTAGGAGACGAAACCGAAGAAATGGAGTTAACGTTTAGTTTTGGGTTCTTGACCGTGTCGCTTGGGAAGGCTCCCATCTCTCGGTCATTGAGAACTTTCAACAAGGTGTCTATCTTATTGGTCATCTCGCTTTGCCTTTGTTTGAAATCGGATTCAAACTTGGATATACGAGCGTCTTGAGATGCCATAAATTTAGACCTCAATCCTTCAAAATTATTGGTACTACCATAATTATTGGAGGGATTGTTATTGAAAGTACGGTTTGAGGATAAACCGTTTGATTGGAAATGATTAGGTGGATTGGAGGAATTGTTTTGGGGCGTGTTTTGGCTTTGTTTCACCGTAAGGGTTTGGCTCGGGTTTGAAAGTGTACCACTTCTCTCCCACTCCGTCGGTACGCGAGGATGAGTAGTCCGCAAAAGCTTGTTCGGGGAGTTCCATGCAATCTCGAGTGTCGTGGGGACCACTACAATACTCACATGAAGAAGTGAATTTGTTCACTTGGCATGAAGGTTTAGGAGCTTCGTAGGATTTTATCAGATACTTGACTTGGTCCTCAAGTTCCATGATCCTACGGTCGGAAGTGCTTGTTATTCGAAGGCAAAGATATTGCCTTGACCGTTTTATTCAAATCACGGGGATTATTCCAACTTTTGTTGTCATAGAGAGCAAGATCTTCTATGAGTTCCCATGATTGTTCTGGACTTAGATCACGTAGCTTGCCACCGACCGCTTGGTCAATGGTTTGCTTCGTGGGGATATTGATATGGTCATAGAAAATTTGGACTTGGAGCCAAAGGTCTATGCCATGATGAGGGACTTTTTGGAGTAAGTCCTTGAATTGAGTCCATGCCTCGTAGAGGGTTTCGCCTTGACGTTGTTGGAACGCCAAGATATCATTCCTTAGCTTTGTGGTTCTTCCCGGTGGGAAAAATTGAGCAAGGAAGCGAGTGGCGAGATTATCCCAAGAGGTGATGGATCCTGCGGGTAGACGTTCTAGCCATTGACTATCTTGGTCCCGCAGAGAGAATTGGAAGAGACGTAATCGGGTAGTCTCTCGAGTGTCAACATCAAGGTCTATGGAATCTACGATCTTAAGGAAATCCTTGAGGTGTTGATTTGGATCTTCGGAACGAAGTCCATGGAATGCACATCCGCTTTGCACCAACCGGATGGTGTCAGATCGCAAGGGAGACACATTGGCTCCTTGGGTGAGCTCAATGGTGTTTCGATAGCCTTGGTGGCTAGGACGGGAGTATTCTCCTAAAGTACGGGCTCTAGGAGGTGGGTTTGGTTGAGGTGGGTTGTTGGGATCAAGGATATTACCACCTTCCATGATGTCGGATGGTAATGGTTACTAACAAAGACACAAAGAAAAAGATAGACTAAAGAAAACCTAGAAAAATAAAAATAAAAATCTCACTAGAAAGGATTCTAACGAGTAGACCCAAGTAAAAATAAAAATTTCAACCTAATCAATAACTATTCCCCGGCAGCGGCGCCAAAAACTTGA